>BACB01002640.1:0-60161 GCA_000338015.2 Ganoderma multipileum BCRC 37180
ATGCTGAGTCGTCCTTCGGTATGTGTTCCTCCGTAGTTCGTTCAATCTGGGTCTGCGAATCCTCGAGGCACTTCGTCCTGAGAAAGCTGACGAGACATGCTCGCGCGTGAGCTATTTTTGCCTCCGCTGACGGGATTTCGCCGAAGTTGTAATGTTTCTTCACCTTATCCTGCGTGGCCCGGCCCCTCTAGCCCTCGACGATACGCTCCGCAAAACTCCTACCAGCGGAACGATTACTCTTACTGATGATCATGGTCGTAGAGCCTGGATTATGGTACGCTGTGATCTACGACCTATTCGGATCGTAGCCGCCGTCTGCTTATCGGCTTCGTCCTACAATTCGTCTTGGCCTTGGACATTGAAGCCCTCAACTGAAATTTGTCTGACAATAGGTGAGCAGAGTCAGGAAAGCATCCATATGTTGACTGGCTCTCGCAGTGACAACCGCCATCATTCACACTGTTCCGATGAATAGCCTCGCCAATATCATCCGCCTCAACTTCGGGTGCGCGGTCCACTCATCTGACCTTCTGATACTGTTTGAAGTAACTCCGTATGTCGGCAGCCTCATTGTAGTGCAAATCCGAAGGCCTGGTCACGCCAGTACAAACTGCCGCTTGAACTCTTCGGGAAAATAGCGACGAAACCGCTGACAAGCCAAAAGCTCTTGTCCGCGTGGCCGAGGCAGGCAGTCAAGATGTATCCGAGGAACCGACGAGTATAAAGGCCAGGCATGGGCTTGGCTCCTCTTCAGCTCGCTGCAGTTGTTCGCCATGAAGCTCGCCCTCTCCATCCTCGCCGCGGCTGCCGCCGTCAATGCCCACTGTAAGTCTGAAACCCGCTTTAGGGTAAACGAGAGTACACTGACATAAACGCTGCCACGCAGTCACAATGCAATACATCTGGGACGGCCCTGTGAGTAGCATTCATCACACCAGATTGTTACGATCGCTCACTCATTGGTGTGATCTAGACCGATGAGGGACAGAACAACTATATCCGCGTTCCCCCAAACAACAACCCAGTGACCGACGTGACCTCCACGGATCTCACCTGCAATGTCAACGGTCTTTCTGGCGCAAACGTCGAGACCCTCTCCATCCCTGCTGGTACAAACGTGTGTATCTGTGACCTGTCAACTAACGAGCAACGATCTCACGCAACACCGTCAGATCACTTTTGAGTGGCACCAGCACGCTCAGCGCACCGGCGAGGACGCCATCTCTGGTGGTCACAAGGGCCCCGTCCAGGTGTACGTCGCGAAGGCGCCTTCCACTGCCGCCTCCTTCGACGGTCAAGGTACTGTCTGGACGAAGATCTACTCTTCTGGGCTACTCGACACCTCGCCCCAGGAATGGGCGACCGACGTCGTCAACGCGAACAACGGTAGGTCTTTGACAAGTATTAACCACTGCAACGGAGGCTAACAATTGAGCACGGCAGGCAAGCACAGCGTTGTGCTCCCTGCTTCTCTCCCGGCCGGTGAATACCTTCTCCGCGCTGAAATTGTGAGTCTAATATGCCAATGTGTCTATAAGGGGTGTTCTCTAACACCTGTTACCTCACAGATCGCCCTTCACGTCGCGCAGAGCTACCCTGGGGCCCAGTTCGTACGTGCTACGTATAAAGGAGGCCAAACATTGTTCACTTATGTTCTCGCTTGCCAGTACATTGGGTGCGCTCAAGTCAAGATCACCAGTGGCGGTAGTGCCGACCCGCCGAAGATCGCTCTTCCGGGCGCATACCAGGGTTCTGACCCCGGTATCACTGTTAACATCTACAACAACCTCCAGAGTTACACCGCGTGAGTAAATCAACGCATCTACAACGATCTTTCCCTCACCAAAAATCCGTAGTCCGGGCGGCCCTGTCTGGTCCGGATGAAGCTGAAACTTGGCATGAAACCACCTCCGGTATTGGCACTGCATTACGTAGCTTCTGCTGTAACCATGTCCATTCCTCAATCACAATCGTGTCACTTCTCGCATTCACCGCTCGGCGATGTGACCCGGCCGTGGTATCCGGACAGTGGGAAGTCAGATGCTTTCAACCGGGGTTACCTGAAGATCTGAAACATATCACCGGAGTCGTGACCCCATTATGCTTTTGTGGTGGATAATAAGCCGACGGGCTCTAGCATAGCACGAGCAAACCATTACACTTGCCTAAACAGGCGCGGGCAGACGGGGAGCGCCGAACGCATCGCCTCCTGTGGCATCCGAGTCGGACTCAACTGAAGTCGACCGTCAACGTGCCCTCCGCCCACCTCGCAGCCTCATGCTTGCGTCCCCACGGATATTAGAGCCACAACCTCAAGGTACCTCTCGTGCCGGTCATGAGCTCATTGCCTCGAGCTCGCGCGCCTACGCGGTAGATAGATAGACTCAGGCGGCAAGCCTGCTGTTCCCCTTTGCCCTGTGGTTGAGGCGTGATATAAGGTAGGTCGCGACGGGCCTCAACCGCGGACATTGCTTGTGTGCCGACCGCCGGTTTCTTATCCCCTTCCCGTTACCCACCATGGCTATGTCTGTGTCGCGCCTCAAAGCACCATCCAACACCAATGTATTCGCATGCCTCTCACCCATTTCGTTGGGTGACCTCCAGCAAATGGACATGCCACTCTCGCGCCTGGACTGCCTGTTTCTAGCCAAAGTTGCGGATCAGGCCGAACGATACAACGGTGCGTTCCCCCTTACGTCCTGAGTTGGAAGCACGTATGATAGACCAGCACACCGTTCTGGACCCGAAAGATGTCGTCGCCCAGCTCAAGGACGTCATCAACGACAACAACGCGCAGCTCACCATCGACGAGCGGAACTTGCTATCGATAGCGTACAAGAACCTCACGGCAAACCTGCGTGCGAGTTGGCGGACGATCGACTCGCTCCAGAAGAAAGAAGCGCTCTCCTCCACGCGGCAGCAGGTCAAGCTTATGCGCGTGCAGAAAGACCAGATTGAGAAGGACCTCGACAAGGTCTGCAGAGACGTCGTCGACCTTCTCGAGCGGTACCTGATACCCGCTGCGAGCGACGGGGAAGAGAAGGTCTTCTATTCCAAGATGTGCGTTGTCCATTCCCAGTAGGACCACTACCGACCGTCGCTCTAACTTGCCCTCCCCTCCCTGGCAGGCGGGGAGATTATTACCGATACCTCGCTGAGCTCACCCGCCTGAACTCGCAAGAAGACCTTGGGAAGGCCTCGCTCGAGGCGTACAAATCGGCGTACCAACACGCGCTCGCGACCCTCCCTGCAACGCACCCTACACGCCTCGGCCTAGCCCTTAACTTCGCGGTGTACTTCCATGACATCATGCGGAGCCCCGAGCGCGCGTGCCACCTCGCGAAACACGCGTTCGACGAAGCCGTCGCGGCGGCCGTGTCGGACGCCTCGGTCGCAATGGCGAACATCGAGGACGCGCTGATGATTCTGCAACTCATGCGGGACGATCTCATCCTATGGCAGGGAGAGATATCGAAAGGTGAGTCGGATTGCGGGATCGATGCGATTTGGGCTCGTTGCTCACGCTCACTGTTCGCATTTCAGAGTAAGCTAGCCAGTTGAGGTTCATCCTATGCCGGGGCTAATCGGCGCACTTTTGCTCTTCTTTGAACTAGCCGCCTTTGGGAGTCTTCACCGTTTCCCTGACATCCTCCGCCTGCCCCAGAAGTCGGACAAGCCCATGTACTGGAGTTATAGGGGAATCACATGGGGAGCGTCACCATAGCTGGTTTTACATTGCATTGTTGTTGTCGTCTGTATCCGCGTGTTTTGATCGTTTTCATACTGCTGCCATCTTCTCATATCCTCACATGCTTTCTCTGCTCTTTGAATGCATCGCATTATGATCGTGACCATTCCAATTCTGTCCGTCTCTACAAGATAGTATAGTCTATGGTCGGTCATCAGGGTTTGCAAAAGTGGCCGCTACAAGTAATGGGAACACGAGAGTTGCATCTGCATAGACCTGCAAGCATATATCAGACCGTAGTCGAGGTGCCTGAACGGGTTGTGCAGACCTTCACTGATTCCGAGCCGGCCCGTATTTTCCCCCATGAGACAGCTTCGTCAGGACGAGCTCCGGAATCGGAACCATCGAACTCCTGACCGGTATTCTGTGCGAAGGATCAGTACCTGGATAATAGCGAATGAAGAGGAGGGCGCAGCATACGATATACACCGAGTAGTCCGCGCCGTTCCGCTGTCGGAAATCTCAGTGCAGGCCGGCAAATTGACGAAAGACGGACGTACGATGAGCATCGCATTCGCTATTTGGTGCTTGCAAACGCCGCCTCCTAAAATGATCATCCCTGCCTTCTTGGATTTTCTCGAGAGCTCGTTCAAGTTCCGAATATCTTGAACGATGTCCACAACGAGGCCCGGATTGCGGAACGAATGGAAGTATATCATATCTCCGAGGGATCCGTCGGTGAGCGCCGGACAGAAGACTGGGATGTCGTTCTATGCGAAGCGGACTCAGCGCGGGTCCTACGAGATCATGCACAGAATATCTATTCACTTTGTACGCCCAGTAATATACAGATTCTTCGTTGTCAATCTCCTCGCCCAGCCTTCGGATGAACGAGCTCGGAGTCCATACTTGCCCGGTCTGCTTCTGCTCGACGAGCATGTTGTCGAGGATGGGCGTGAGCCAATCCTCGAACTTGCAGTAATTGTCGTTGGGGACGATGAGGTTTCCGATGCGGTTCATGCCCCGCTTGCGCAGGTCCGCGCCGTCCATGTTGAAGTCTGCCAAGTATGTTTTACCGAGGCACTTGATGAAGTCTTCTTCAATGCCCCCGGCAGTGGTTACGATGGCATTCACGTGCTTGTGTTTCACGAGGTGGAGGATGACCTCGCGCAGCCCGGATGAGATGAGGTTGGAGGTATAGCCAAGGAAGACATTGCATTTTGTCTGCGCTCGAACTTCGGGCGAGATGTAGTCCTCGGACTCGTCTGCGGTGACCGGCTCGTCGGACAGTCGCCATTTGCGCTAAGCATATTTTTAGACCATAATCTAAGAATGCACAGATTGCGGATTGCGTACCATCTTGTTGACAATGTCGATGGCCTTTCCAAGGCTGTTGGCCTGGAAGCCGATGCGTTGATAACTCGCAAGTAGTTTTTGGAGAGATATCTCTTCCTCGAAGTTCGGACCCTCCACTGTCTCTGCAAACTCGGGCATGGGCTCCGAGGGTTTGAGGATCGCTGCGGATACACCGTTGGGTACTGGACCTGTAGAGGACATTGTTTGTGCAGGGAGGAGAGACGACGAAGGCAGGGACATGAGGCCGGAAGAAAAGGTGCAAGTAGCAGTTATGCCGCGTTAGATTAGACAAGCGCCGGTGGATCTCGATCGCTGCGCGCGGTAACTGGGCCCGTGATGCCAATGCCATTGCCAATGGCACCAACTCACTGCCCTCTTCGTCCGCGACCGCGACGCACTCAGCGACCCCGACACGTACCCGGCGGCTTCGACATCCTCTAGCACGCCGTCGGCCTCTTCATGGATGCCACCGACTCCTCTCACCCGGCTGATATTCCTCTACCCCCATCCCCTCCTCCTCATGATGAACCGCCCGCAAACATTATGTCCGTACTCCCGCTAAGGGACCCAGTGGACGAGAACAGGGCCCGGTCAACATCGCCGACTCCTCCTGAGGAAGGTCAGCTTGCCCATAGATCCTCTCTTCCTAACGAAGACGCGACGGCCACATCCCCAACCCAACCCTCCACGTCCCTGTCCCAAGCTTCCACGTCCTCGCCTAATGGCGTTCACGAACCAGCGCCAGAACAAACAGAACAAACCGCCGTCCCGCAGGCTAGAGCTTCAATAGAGCGCGCACAGGACAGAGATGCCAGTGTTTCTCCCCCGACTCCTCCCGCCAAACCAGTTCCTTCGAATCCTGCTTCTCCTGCCGCTCGACGTCCACATGTGCTTCCGGGTTCCCCTCGCACCACGAATGGGCACGGTCGACAATCCGTTGACAGCCGACCCGCAACACCCAACGGTCGCACCCCTGCCCGGCCGTCTACGGAATCGGCACACAAACGCTCGCTTACGATAGCCAAGGGTCACACAGTCTCTGTCGTTCTCATCTCATCCGCTCTGGAAACCATTGCCGCGTCCAAAGAGGCGAAGCGCTCCGCGCCGCTGCGCGAAAGCGTTCAGCGCGCTCTGGAGATGGTCAAGTCGGGACAGGGCGGAGACAAGCCAAGAGAGATCTTCGAGCCGTTGCGCTTGGCTTGTGAGACACGAAATGAGAAGCTGATGATTGCAAGCTTGGATTGCATCTCCAAGCTCATCTCGTATTCATTCTTCGCTGAGTCCTCTTCCTCTTCTCATGCACCTTCTTCGCCCCCACCTTCCCCTGGCCCCAATTCTCGTCATTCTACGTCGTCTCAGGCACCGCCGCCGCCGCCTTCTCTTGTCGATCTCGTCGTTCACACCATAACGTCATGCCATACCGAGAGCACCCCAGAGACCGTGTCTCTACAGATCGTCAAGGCCCTGCTCGCGCTCGTCCTCTCGCCGACCATTCTCGTTCACCAGTCTTCTCTTCTCAAAGCTGTTCGAACGGTCTATAATGTCTTCCTGCTGAGCGTGGACCCAGTCAACCAGATGGTCGCACAGGGTGGTCTCACTCAGATGGTTAACCACGTCTTCGCAAGGTGCCAGGTCGGCTCCCTCCCTCAGTCGGATTCTTCCACGACTTTGTCTGGACGCGACGGAGACAGCGCTCGTTCATCGAAACGGCCTTCTCTTGTACTGTCCCCACGAAGCACATTGTCTCTTCCACTGCAGAGTCCCTCAGTGAACGGCACCAAGGACTCGAGTTCTACTCTAGCGCAGGACCCATCCGAACCGCCATCAAGTGCCGCCTCTATCGCTCATACCGACGCGACTGAGGACACGTTAGGCGAAAGTGAGGAAGGTGCTCCACCAGACGGCGTGACAAACGGCGCCCACCATGAAGCGTAGGTAGCTTTGCCTTCAATTTCCGAATCGTAGTTGAATCGGACAACAGCCAGGGTTCCGGATCAGTTCACGAGGATGAGGAAGATCTCGGAGGACCAAACAACAGACAACTCACAACCTATGACCTGTTCATCAAGGACGCATTCCTTGTTTTCAGGGCACTGTGCAAGTTGACGATGAAGCCCTTGAACACGGAGAGGCAGGTCGAATCTTGCACCTGCCATTATGGTTTCCTAATGACATTTTTAGTGAGCGCGACCTCAAGTCACATTCAATGCGATCGAAGCTGCTCTCACTACACTTGGTGCTCATGATCCTGAACTCGCATATGCCTATATTTGTCTCTCCGTCTGCGATTATTTATTCGTCATCATCCAACGAGGCGACTCCCTTCATTCAGGCGGCCAACCAATATCTTTGCTTGTGTTTGAGCAGAAATGCTGTCAGCCCGGTTCCTCAGGTCTTCGAGATCAGCGTAGAGATCTTCTGGAGAGTCATCTCGGGTTTACGCATGAAGCTCAAGGTTAGAATCCTTTCATGCGATTGCCTTTCACAACGCTTACTTCTCTCAACGCAGAAAGAGATCGAAGTGCTTTTGCACGAGATCTTCATACCGATTCTAGAGATGAAGACGTCGACTCTCAAGCAGAAGGCGGTGATTGTCAGCATGCTGCAACGGCTTGCGCAAGACCCCGAAGCTCTTGTCGAGATCTACCTGAACTACGATTGCGATAGCGAGGCCGCCGACAACATTTACGAGCAGTATGTATCATTAACTCGAATAATGCTTAGATCGTCTGATTCATGCTGTGTAGTCTCATGAACATAATCTCGAAGATTGGGACCTCTCCGGTATCCCTTGCGCCTCAGAAGTCGAATGATCCCACCAGCCCGGCACTGCAACCCCAGAGCAAGCAGCAACATGGAACACAGGTCCCTCCGTCGTTCAGCACCGCAGCGTTATCCGTGCCAGGCAACGTTGACACCACCACCATCGGCAACTCGGAGGCGCAGCTCCGGCGGCAGGGGCTCGAGTGCCTCATATCCGTGCTGAAGTCGCTCGTTGCCTGGGGTACGGCGAGCACTTCTCCCCCGGAGCACCCGCAGGATCCGACCACTCGCTCCATGACGGAGGAGATGCGGCGAGACGCCATAACCCCGCGAGATGTCATGACACCGGATCTCCCAGTGGACCGGCTGTCCCCCGGAGGAGCGGACTTGAGTCGGGGCCAGACGCCTGAATTGGCGGACGACCCGTCCAAGTTCGAGAGCGCGAAGCAGAAGAAGACGACGCTACTCGAGGGCATCAAGAAGTTCAACTTCAAGCCCAAGAGGGTATGTCATGGGGCACTCGGGCTGCATGGCTTTCAAAGGCTGATCGTTTCATGTAGGGCATCGAGTTCTTCCTCGAGACCGGTTTTATTCCAAGCAACGACCCCAAGGATATCGCGCGATTCTTGCTTGAGACGGACGGACTTGCGAAAGCTGCCATCGGAGAGTATCTTGGAGAAGGGTACGGTTTTGTCATTCATAATCTGGCGAGCGTGACCGTGCTGACATGCCTTTTAGCGACCCGGAAAACATCGCGATTATGCATGCATTCGTCGACATGCTGGACTTGAGCAACATGCCTTTTATTGATGCCCTGCGGTCGTTTCTCCAGGCGTTCCGTCTCCCTGGCGAGTCTCAGAAGATTGACCGATTCATGCTGAAGTTTGCTGAGCGGTATATCGCTGGGAATCCCTCGACTTCGTTTGCCAATGCTGGTACGAACGGAGGTTTAGTCAATGGTCATTAGAAGCTTATCCTTTTTCTTTCCTGCCGCATAGACACTCCTTACGTGCTGGCGTTCTCAACCATTATGCTCAACACGGATGCTCACAGCCGGCAAGTCAAAGTCCGGATGACGAAGCAAGGGTTCATTGCGAACAACCGCGGTATCAACGACGGCCAGGACTTGCCGGAAGACTTCTTGAGTGCGATTTATGACGACATCGTCAACAACGAGATCCGCATGAAGGACGAGATCGAGGCACCAACAGTCGTCATGCCTAGTCCCGGCATTGCGGGCGTTTTGGCGACCGTCGGGCGAGATTTGCAGAAGGAGCAGTACATGCTGCAATCGAACAACATGGCGAACAAGACCGAAGTACGTATCCCTCCGTTCCATAGGCCACGTAGGACGTCCGACTGATATGCGGCGCGCAGGCTCTTTTCCGTACCCTCATGCGGACATCGCGGAAAAGCGCGAAGGGGAGCGACCAGTTCTTCAGTGCATCACATTTCATCCATGTCCGTCCAATGTTCGAGGTCGCCTGGATTCCCTTTCTCGCAGGTCTGTCCGGTCCCTTGCAAGACACCGACGACCTGGAGATCGTCGAGCTCTGCCTGGACGGTTTCAAGGCCGCCATCCATGCCGTGTGTTTCTTCGACCTGGAGCTCGAGCGGAACGCGTTCATCAGCACGCTCTCGAAGTTCACGTTCCTCAACAACCTGGGCGAGATGAAGACCAAGAACATGGAGGCCATCAAGACCCTGCTCGACGTCGCTGTCACCGAGGGCAACCAGCTGAAGGCTTGCTGGCGTGAGGTGCTCACTTGCGTTAGCCAGTTGGAGCACATGCAGCTCATCAGTAGTGGGGTTGAGGTTCCCGACGCGGGAAGGAAAGGGTGAGATGCTGCTTGAATGGCTTTTCTTCTTGGTTATACTCACTACATTCTATCACATAGTCGTGTGCGTAAACCGCCTACAGAGGAGTTGGCTAACGAGAGTCGGTCCACACATATCACTGTCGCGGCGGATATGGTCTTCTCACTAAGCCACTATCTTTCTGGGGTGAGTTTATCAACTGAATGTGTATCACCGCTTGTCCGCTGACGCACTCTTGTAGACGGCCATCGTCGATTTCGTCCGTGCCCTCTGTGATGTCTCATGGGAGGAAATCCAGTCATCCGGCATTTCGCAGCACCCGCGGCTGTTCAGCTTGCAGAAGCTGGTTGAGATCTCGTATTACAACATGAACCGCATCCGTCTAGAGTGGTCCGGCATGTGGGAGATCCTGGGCGAGCACTTCAACCAGGTCTGTTGTCACAAGAACCCTCATGTCGGTTTCTTCGCACTCGATGCGCTACGGCAACTGGCAATGCGCTTCTTGGAGAAGGAAGAGTTGCCTCACTTCAAGTTCCAGAAGGACTTCCTACGGCCGTTCGAGTACACCATGATCCACAACTCAAATCCGGACATTCGCGACATGGTACGTCTATCTTGCTTGTCTACTTTGCGGAAATGTTCTTCACGTCGAAGCAGGTTCTGCAATGCTTGCAACAAATGATTCAAGCACGGGTGCACAATCTGCGGTCGGGTTGGAGGACGATGTTCGCGGTGTTCTCAGCTGCTTCGAAAGCGGCGACGGAACGCATCGCGAACTCGGCGTTCGAGATCGTTACGCGACTAAACAAGGAGCACTTCCCTTCCATCGTCCGGCATGGCTCATTTGCGGACTTGACTGTGTGCATCACTGACTTTTGCAAAGTCAGCAAGTACCAGAAGATCAGTCTCCTTGCCATCGCAATGCTCCGTGGGCTTATCCCGACTATGTTGGAGTCCCCCGACTGTAATTTCAAGGACTCAAACCATTCGTCGACGGATGACCCGATGATCAAGTACTGGTTCCCTGTACTTTTTGGCTTCTACGACGTTATAATGAACGGTGAAGATTTGGAAGTGCGGCGATTGTACGTATCCTTTAGTCCTTGTTTATTCCCGACGGTCACTGACTCCTAAGATAGAGCGCTCGACTCGTTGTTTAGCACCCTAAAGACCTATGGTTCGACCTATCCAGTCGAGTTCTGGGACACCGTTTGCCAAGAACTGCTCTTCCCGATCTTCGCGGTGCTCAAGTCAAGTCAAGATATGTCGCGCTTCAACACTCAGGAGGACATGAGCGTATGGCTGTCAACGACAATGATCCAAGCGTTACGCAACCTCATCGACCTCTACACGTTCTACTTTGAGACCCTCGAACGATTCCTCGACGGCTTACTAGACCTGCTTTGTGTATGCATATGTCAAGGTGTGTCAGCTATACAATGTTTCATTGCTGATGCTCATCCTGTGACGCAGAGAACGATACATTGGCTCGAATAGGGACATCATGCCTTCAACAGCTGCTCGAGAGCAACGTCAAGAAGCTCAGCGCGGCTCGTTGGGAACGGATAGCGCTTACGTTCGTCAAGCTTTTCAGGACAACAACGCCTCATCAACTCTTCGATGAGAACCTCCGTGTAGAGTTTGATGGCAGTTCTTCCGATTTGCAGGAGTCTCCAGGTACTGTAACTGAGTCAAGTTTAACGTCCACCATCTAACGTCATTGGCGCAGATGCGAGCGAACAAGCGATGGTTCCGGCGCCGTTGTCTCCTAATAGCGAGAACCCGAAAGCTGGTGTGAGGATATCGCCCAACGAGCGACGTCGCATCTTCCGGCAGATCATCGTCAAGTGTGTCCTGCAACTTCTCCTTATCGAGACCACGAACGACCTGCTCCGCAACGACGAGGTCTACAACACCATCCCGCCCGAGCACCTCCTCCGCTTGATGGGCGTTCTGGACCACAGCTACCAGTTCGCGCGAATGTTCAACGACGATAAGGAACTTCGGACTGGGCTTTGGAAAGTTGGTCAGTAGCCTTCTTTGTTGGCTGCGGTAATCTTTGCCTCACAAATATCGTGCAGGCTTCATGAAGCATCTGCCGAACTTACTGAAGCAAGAATCGAGCAGCGCATCCACATTAGTGCATGTGCTGTTACGGATGTACTACGATCCTCGTCCTGAACACCAAACAGCACGACCACAAGTGGCTGATCGTCTCATGCCGTACGTCGGCATGTTCTTCTTCGAGCCCCTGTATTGACTCCAAGCCCACGTAGGTTGGGTCTGGGTGTCCTGCAGGACTTCAACAAGCTGCGCCTTGATTCACAAGCCAAAAATATCGCAGCCTGGACGCCAGTCGTCGCCGAGATCCTCCAAGGATTTGTCAAATTCGATGACAAAGCGGTAGGTGCCCTTTATGAAACACAAGAAATTGTTCATCTCATTTGTTCCCAACAGTTCACAAGATACCTTCCTGCTATTTACCCGCTGGCGACCGACCTCCTATCAAGAGAAATGGCACTAGAAATTCGCGAGGGCCTTCGAGATTACTTCATGCGTGTGGGTTATGTCCAAGGCATCATAGAACGTTCATGATCTCGTGCATTCGCATCGTATCTTATTACTCCGGACGCTGTATAATGCCATCTCCTTCGGGTATATTATCGCAATATTCCAGTTTAACTCGGAGCTGGAAGGACGACCAAGAGAAACGAAAATGTTAAACCAGCGCGTAATGTAGTGTCAGCTATAGATACTAATGTCGGGAGTAGATAACTAATGCTGGTATCCGTAGCCACTCTGGAACCCGTTCACGTTCCCAAACCCTCCCCAGCCCGTCGGCTGCGCAGTGAGTGGCATGGCTAAATGGCACAAGATTCAGCTCCTTTCGGAGGCAACAGGCAAGGAGACCTACGATTGGGACGAAGCGCGTCGTACTTGTCCGCGCCTTGTGGTGCAGATTCGTCCTGAGCGAAGGTGCCACTCTTCATCTGCGCGAAGATGTTCGCAGGGTTTGTGTTCACAGGAGGCTGCGATGGCACCGGCGGTACTGGTGGTGGTGGCGCGGGGTTTGCGAACGGCGACCCGAAACCAGTGTTCATGCCAGGGTTGAAACCGGTAGGATCTGAATGGCGATGAGTCTTTGCTGGTATCATAAATGATAGAGCTTACTGCTTTGAATTGGATTGAAGCCTGTCGGTTCTAAGACATATGATTAGGGTTCATATCGGTATATCAAGAAGACGATACGACTCACGGGGTTGCATCGTGTTGAAGGTAGGCGAAGACTGGAAGGGCGATACGGGCTGCATTCCACCGCCGATGCCCCCAAACCCACCGTTTGGTAAACCAGTCGGCTGCGACATCATCGGAGGTTGGGGTTGGAAACCCGTTTGTTGTGGCAACATCGACGGCTGGAAACCTGTCTGCTGGGGAAGCATCGACGGCTGCGGTGAAGGACCCGGCTGGAACGCCGGCACCGATGGCGAAGTTCCTTGACGAGTCGGCACAAATCCGTTGAACCCGGTCGTGGTCGGGACAAGGGGTTGCAGCAGCGCCTGGTTGGCGGGGACAGGCGCATACGGACCGCGAGGGCCGTTGACGTTCAGTGGTGACGGCGACAACATTCCAGTCTGTTGAGCTTGGAGAGCATGACCCATGGATACTGGCGAGTTCCCCATGCCCATGCCCTGCTGGAAGCCAGCTGGAGGGGAGAGCGATGCTGACTGGGTGCGCTGAGGTGCGATGGGGGCAGCGGGCTGTGGTGCAGGGGCAGCGGGGCTGCTGACACGGATCGCGGCGATCCGCGCGAGTTGGTTGAAGATGTCGTCGTCCGCCGATTTGGCCGATGCCTCCTGCTGTTGGACTGGTGCACCAGACGCAACAGATGCTGCGCGCACTGGAGGCGGGCTCACCTGAACTGCTGGGACCGCCGGGGCGGCGGAGGGTTGTAGAGGCGCAGGAGGAGCCGGAGGTGGGGGCGGGGCGGCTGGAGGGGCAGAAGGAGCGCGAACCGGAGCGGGCGGCGGAGTGGGGGCAACTGGCTTCGTCGAACTCGGCCGGTTAGTCCAAGCATCGTCATCGAATCCGCTGACGACTGGCGCAGCAGTGCTAGACTTCGCGGGGAGCGCGGCAGGACTTGAACTCAGTTGTTGGACACTGTCGGGGCTTGCGACTAGGGGCGACGACGAGCGCTGGATCTGGTCCGAGGCAGTCGAGATGGACTGCAAATCCACACTAGTCGGCACGCTCTTGCTTGGCTGAGGGCGACCGCGACGCATGTTCTTGAGCTCGCCGTTGGAGCTGGCAAACAGGTTTGGAGCGGGGCTTCTAGGCTTCAGGTTCGAGTTTTCTTCGGCTTGAAGCTGCCTAGCGAGTTCCTCGTCCTTCTTCAACTGCTCCTCTCTCCCGTCGGGCTTCGGTTTCCGCGACTCGATCGCCTTCTTGACACGAATGATGTCACCCTCACGTAGACCCAGGAGGCGCATGGTGGCTTCCGTAATATCGGGAAGGACGGCTTCGTCCATCTTGTCTCTCTCGAACGCATCAGCGTACCTCGTGCAGTCGTCCACATCGCACCCAGCGTTGAGGAAGAACTCGAACCAGTCGATTGTGGGCCCTTTCTTCGGCTGCTGAGCAGCACGGGGAGACGATCGGGCGGCTGCTTCAGGCACGAGTGACCGCCTGCGCAACTCCAACGGTTCGTCATCGTCGTCTGATCTACGGCGGGAGGACGATCCATTCTTCTGTTTGGTGAGCTTTTGAACGTAGCGCAAGTCTTCCTCGGACATCTTCTCCGCAGGCACCTCGATGACGACGCCGTTGACCTTGTGAAGCCTGAGCTTGCCATTCGCGAAGCCGAGGAACGCAGCGTCCACACGGAACTGTCCGGTCCGGTCGTGCCATTCGCGCAGCGAGTCTGCGGGAGGTCCTCCTACGGAGGCTTAACATACGTTCGTCGACGCAGAGCAAACCAATGATGACTTACGTCCTTTCTCGTTCGACTGCCGAGGCTTGTCCACACTCTTCTTCCGTTCCGCAGCCGCGGCCTCTTGCTTGCGCCGCTTCGCCTCCTCCTCCGCTGCCGCCCGCTCTTTCTCCTTCTCCTTCTGTTTCTCGCGCTCCCGTTCCCGACGTTTCCTGTCGGCTTCTGCCGCGGCAGCAGCAGCCTTTGCTCGTTGCTCAGCCTCATGCTTCTTGCGCTCCTTCTCTGCCCGCTCGCGTTCGAGAGACACACGACGCTCTTCCTCCTCTTCGCGCTCAGCCGCTTCCCGTGCTGCTCTCTCCGCCGCTGCTGCAGCTGCAGCAGCCGCGGCAGCCTCCTCGGCAGCTCGAGAAACGGAGGGGCCAGATGGCGCGGCAGCAGCGCCACCCACGAGCTACACACGCCTCAGTTCATGACAAAAGAACATTTGGGATTGAGACCTACCTCGACATAGCTCGCGGGGACGACTCCCTCCGCTCCATGCGCGTTTCTGCATTTCCACCACTCCTCGCTATCCCTTTCCAGCACGATCAGGGACTCGCCCTCAGCAACCGTCAACTCATCATCGCCATCAGCAGTGAAATCATAGAGCACGACAGCCGTCGGGCCGTCCTCAACCTCCTCGGCGGGAGCGTGAACAGGAAGAGTCTCTTCTACCTCTTCTTCCCCTTCGTCGTCGTACGTCTCCGCAGGTGGAATGACGTCCGGTTCGTCCTGGGCAAAATGCACTGACTTCTGAGCACTGCTACGTGGGCGCTCAATAGGCTCTACAGGCGGTGGCGGGCTCGGAGCGGTGCCGTTCGTGGCTGGCCCAACATCCTCTGCAGCAATGGCACGAGACGACTCGAGCTTGGTCATGATGGCCTCCGCAGTGTCCTTCGAGCCGGCGTGGAAGTGAAGGCTCGTGGCGTCGGCGCCCCCGACGTCGATGTGGACATGCTTGGACTTCTCGAGCTTGGCTTTCTGAATGTCGCCCGTCTGCCACTTGCGGACTGGGGTCTTGTCCGACTCGCTCGCGAAGAACATGGCGCCGTTGCCGATGCCGAGGGTGCCCTTCTTCTTCTTGCCCTTAGCATCTACTTCGGAGACGGACCACGTCTGGATGGAGTCGGCCTGCGCTTTGTTGGATGCGGCGGCGACTCGGTCGGCGGGATCAACGTACGTGCTGACCGGTCGTGCAGGTTTAGGTGGCTGGCCACGACTTGAGCAAGGGGGAGTGGTTGCGATATGAGGATATATGCGCTTACCGAGTCCGGAACGACGATTGACGATAATGATGTCGCCGCTGGGGCAGTAGCAGTCTCCTCATCTGCACTCACCTGTACACCAAGGTCATCGTGTAAAACGGGAAATAGATAGCAAAAATACGCACCTGTTCAACGTAGTTGCCCGGAACATACCCGACTCTGCCCTCCTCCTCCGGGCTTGACACCAGCAACCATTCGTCGTCCTTGCCATAAACATTGAGAATCTCATCTTCCTTGACTGTAAGTTCCGTGGATTGTGCTGCTTCATAATCGTATACTGCTTTCACGACTTGTATGGGTTCGGCCTGCGCAGCATATGATGAGTGGGAGGCAGTCCCGAGGCGATGCTGGGTAACCGACCAGTTCGACGTAGGCCGCGGGGACCAGCCCTGAAGGGCCCTCCTCTTCCTGCGAATCGGACTTGATTTGGACTTTCCACCATCTAGGCAGGGCGTGAGCTCGCGCAAGAGATGATTAGCGGACGAATCGTACTCGCTGTCGGTGCGCTCGAGGAGAAAGAGGAGCTGGTCCTCCCTGATGGCTATCTCGTCAGCCGCATCTGCCTGGGGTTCATAGTCGTACGAAGCCTTAAGGACTGCGAGATAGTGGGATGGCTCTGCAGCCATGGAGAAAGCAGGGAGGGTTGCCACACGAGAAGGAAGGAGTGGGAGATGTAGAGTGGTCTTCGGGAAACTCGGAGTCGGCAAGGACGGGCCCTCTATGATCACATCCGGCGCCTTTCCTCCTCACGCCGCGGCTCCTCCCTCAGTCTCATTCTGCTCTCGCTGCGGCTCTTTCGCGGCTCTGAATCTCAGTTTGCTTGCATATATCCCACTCTCGACGTACAGAATGTATGAAACATGATCCATGAGACTCGACGCAGCACCCATTGTTTCCCCCATATTGTTTGAGTACAAGTGATATGACATTTATCAAGACGTTTACCATGACTCCTATTGCATCAACGGTCTGACATGGAATTTATTGTCCCATAAGTCTTAAGGCTAGGTCTACGTACTTGCCAGTATGGATGATTACGAAAAACACAATCGACGGGGCACTGGTGAGGCGCTTGACTCTGAGACGGGCATCGGTAGCGAGCGCCGCCGAGATGATCATGAGTGACTGTCCTGATCGGGCCGGAGGCGGCAAAGAACTGAAAACTTGACTAGGAAGTGGTCCTTGTCTCCATCGTCGACACCGGACACTCACTTCCAACTTAGACGACGCATTCCCCTCCATTTCGCATCATTTCTCATTGTTCTGACGTCCTCTGTTCTATTCGCACTGTAGCCATGAGCAAGCTTAACGCCAACGCCTTCAGTTTCGTCCCTGGTCAATTTCGCCTCTCTCAGCAGCCTCAACAGCCCGCACAACCGCCTCCTCCCCCCATAGAGCGACCTCCTCAGACAGAAGCACCTCCTCCTCCTCCAACTATCTCGCTAAACATCGGTGGGGCCAAACCTGCGCCTCTCCCTGCTGCTGCACCGTCCCCACCTGCTACTATTTCTCTGAACATCGGCGGATCCAAGCCTGCCACGCCTCCTGCTCCCAGTGCTCCCAGTGCTCCCGCTCCTCCTCGCGCCCCGCCCAAGGTTGATGCCCCTGGGCACGAGCCTGTTAAGGCTGTCCCTGTCCCCGCCGCCTCCACGTCCAATGCTGCCGGCTCCAAGTCGTTCACTCTCGAGCGCGCGAAAACAGATTCCACTGCGATCGCACACGAGGTGCGCAACGCTGTAGACCAGGAAGTGCTAAAAGATCTGTACGGAAACGGTGAGTGCTGTCTCCGATCGGCCCAGCACTTGTCTTCTGAGCACGATTTCCCTCCGAATAGTCAAGGAGCACCTGAACATCGTCTTCATCGGTCACGTCGATGCTGGCAAGAGCACGATGGGCGGCAACCTCCTTTTCTTGTCCGGCATGGTCGACAAGCGTACGATGGAGAAGTACGAGCGTGAGGCGAAAGAGGCCGGCCGCGATTCGTGGTATCTGTCTTGGGCACTCGACTCCACCCCACAGGAGCGCGCGAAGGGAAAAACAGTCGAGGTTGGCCGCGCGTACTTCGAAACCGACTCGCGCCGGTACACCATCCTCGACGCACCCGGCCACAAGACATTCGTCCCGTCCATGATCTCTGGTGCCGCCCAGGCGGACGTTGCGATCCTAGTCATCTCCGCCCGCAAGGGCGAGTTCGAGACTGGGTTCGAGAAGGGCGGACAGACACGGGAGCATATCATGTTGGTCAAGACCGCCGGCGTTTCGAAGGTCGTGTGCGTGATCAACAAGATGGACGAGCCGACAGTACAGTGGCAAAAGTCGCGGTACGAGGAGATCAAGGACAAGCTTACGCCCTTCATCAAGGCTGCCGGCTTCAATGTCAAGGCAGATGTCACCTTCATCCCTGTGTCCGCGTACACTGGCGTCAACTTGAAGGATCGCGTCTCTAAGGAGGTCGCGCCTTGGTGGGAGTGCGTGCACATCTGCCCCTGATTTCCTAAACGTTCATTGACCTGTCATATGCATAGCGGCCCCTCTCTGCTTGAACACCTCGACAAAATGCCAATGGTCGACCGCAAGATAGGAGCGCCGCTGATGATGCCCGTCTCCGAGAAGTACAAGGATATGGGCACGATCATCGTCGGCAAGATCGAGTCTGGCCACATGCGCAAGGGGGACACGCTCCTGCTGATGCCGAACAAGAACATCGTCGAGGTTGCCGCGATCTACAACGAGATGGAGGATGAGATCAACAACGCACTCTGCGGCGACAACGTCCGGATCCGACTGCGCGGCGTCGACGACGAGGACATCAGCCCTGGCTTCGTGCTCACGAGCCCGACGACCCCCGTTCACGCCGTGCGGCAATTCGAGGCGCAACTCGCGATTTTGGACCACAAGAACATCATCTGTGCCGGCTATTCGGCAGTGATGCATTGTCATACCCTTGCTGAGGAAGTCACCCTCGCGGTACGCACTCCATCCTCGCGCTAGTACGATGTGACTTCTTACTATCCAAATGTTCTAGTCATTGCTCCACTACTTCGACAAGGCGACGGGACGGAAGTCGAAGAAGCCACCACAGTTCGCGAAGAGGGGTCAGAAGATCGTCGCGCTCGTTGAGACTGCACAGGCTGTCTGTGTAGAACGCTTCGCGGACTACCCTCAATTGGGTCGTTTCACACTTCGAGACGAGGGAAAGACGATCGCTATCGGCAAGGTGAGTACTCACGTCTGAGAACCTGTGGACGAGCTGGATCTCACGTCGTGCAGATCACGAAGCTCGTTGAGTCAGGCCTCGACGAGGCAGCTGAGGCCGTCGCGGGCCTCACCATCTAAGGTCCCTCACTGACAGCTTTCTCGCCGAAAGATCGGGCCGACGAAGACATCAAAACATGTTGATTTTGAAGAAGAACCGCACGTCGCGCTCGCGACCCGCATTGTAACGATACTCTTGTAACGCCAGCCTCGCTCTCCGACATGACCCCGCAACGATGATGTAGCATTCCCAGTCTGTGATTGTATACCATCGAGCGCAAGCAGTTGTTATGATATTGAAGCCGTAGACGCGTGAATAAAGTACAACATGCATGTAGCACGCGGAGCAGAACGGTCGAAATCAAGCGAAACCAGGTGCATTCGAGGTGGTTGGTAGACTCATGATCAATCTCTTCGATGAACCACCGTACATGCGACGTGCTGACCCTGGGACAGGGAGACAGGTTTTGTGGGCGGCGGACGGATACGGTCCATTGATATTCCTCCTTTTAGGCGTGACCTATAGGTGCCAGAAAATTAATTAAATTAAAAGAAATCAAAGAAAGTAAATCTCGCCGAAGGCGCGACTGCTGAGCCTCGGGGGCTGACTAAAGCAGCAAGCACTTGCGGTAGTGCCGCGATACCGCACTCTGAATTTCTCCTCTGAGAGCAGATTGTACGATGAGTTCACCGCAGCGATAACAAAAGTGTCTGTTGGGGATGGAAGTATATGCATGTGAGTAATGGCCACTTGTGAGACTCCGTGAAACATGACACCGACGCGTTGCACCCAGGTGACATACACTATTGGGAGGAGATGGTCAATGCTAGTGTAAAACGAACTAGCTAAGTGCGACTCACCGTCATGTGGTTGCAGCCGTCTATCTTCTCTGCGGGCGTCTGGCATCCTGCAATTCAGATCGCGTGGGTCCGGTGCAGGGTGCAGGAGCTTTCAAGGCCCGGAACAGCACCTACCGGGACAATGCTTCCAACCACGCTGATGCATGAGATGCTTGAGTTCGGAAGAGCCGTCGCACGAGTGCTTCGGACCCCCGATCTCGATGGCCTGCGAGCAAAGCTTGCACCAAGCGTGATTGCAGCCACGGAGGGGGCAGACAATTTCTTGGGCCTCCTGATACTCCCCTTTGTCGACGAAAATGGTGTTCTTGCATCTGCGGCAGTCCCTATAAGCACGCTATA
Organism: Ganoderma multipileum BCRC 37180; assembly: GCA_000338015.2. NCBI lineage: Eukaryota > Fungi > Basidiomycota > Agaricomycetes > Polyporales > Polyporaceae > Ganoderma > Ganoderma multipileum. Next base: position 20,312 of record BACB01002640.1, read on the forward strand.
CGCGCATGTACGCACTGGGGAGGAAGACCTACTTGCGGCAGTGGATGATCGTGGAGAAACGAGCCATTTGCATCTCGTTGAAGATCTCGTACTGCTTTTCGCTCAGACCAAGCTGCTGGATAGCGACGTCGTCCAGCTCTGAACGAGCACCCCATCAGTAAACATCGTACAAGGAGGGATCAGACCTGACCGCCGTGCTTTGAGCGATCCTTGTCCGCGAGGCAGCTAGGACACAAGATCGGAAAACGATGTTCCTCGATCTTTGAGACCGCATACCCTCTCAGGCAAGGTCGGCAATACGAATGGCCGCAGGGCATTACTCGGGCCAAGTGATCGTCCTGATGCCGCTCGAAACAGACACCGCAGTCGAAGAAGGCGGGCTGGATGTCCTTCAGACGCTTCATCTGTCGCTTGAGCTGCCGGTTCTCCGCATCGTAAGCCCGTTGCAGTTCAATTGCGAGGGCATCGGATGCGTGATAATCCGAAGTGTGGGATGCTAGCTGGTTCTGAGGTGGACGACGACTAGACTGCGCGTTACGCACTGGCGCATCCGTCCGCGCGGAGGGCGTGCCCAGCGGGGCTTGGGACGCCTGGGATCGCGTCATTGTGAGGCTCTGAGTAGAGCTACCTGTGTTGTGCTGCATCGAGTTCCGCGACGGTTGATGCTTCGCCTTCAGCCGCGCGAGCTCATCGTCTAGCTCAAGCACCTTGTCGTCCAGCCTCGAGACCTCATCGTTGAGCCGTTGTTTGTCGGACTCCAAGTTCTCGTTGTCCTTCTCGAGTGATCTAACGCGTGTCTGCAATTTGAGGACCTCCAGACTGGTATCAAGGGTGAGCTTTGCCCACTGAGAGGATGTCAACCCCTCGGGCCGCGCAACGAAAATGTCTCCCGAGCAGTGGGCGAGGAGCTGCGCTTGCCATTGGACGGTGCTGTCGGATAGAAGGCGCTCGTCGTAACGGAGAAGTTCGGTGAGATATTCAGCCGTGGATCGGGCGGAATTCTTGAAGATGAATGCCGCGCCGTGCGGGTGCTTCTCGGGGCGAGGATGGGAGTCGAAGATGACGAAGAGCTCGGTGGGCACGTCCGCAAAGCAGAAGCACGCTATGATCTCTGGCGGGCGAGTTACGATGACGCAAGTCGAAGCGGAATGGGATTTGGTGTACTCTGCGATATTCCTGGAAACTGGCGTAAGCCAGGGCAGATCAGGGAGGGTTGAATTGAGCGTACGAGACGAGTCTCTCGAAAAATGGCAGACCGGCTTGCCCATAGTCAGATCTCACCATCTCCAGACATTTCTGGAAGATAGGGACCTTGTAGATTTCGTCAACGGCTAAGTGCGAAGGGTTTGACCACGAGAGACAGGGTTGAAGAATATCCTAATGGTGCGCGCGGTACCACAGCAAAATATTTAGAACTTTGGTATACGAAAGAATCAGAGAACCTCACTTCAAGAAATTTCCGTTTCATGAGCTCCTGTACCAGGTGATTAATATCAAGTCCCATCGAGTGAAGCCCCAACACGATCCTGGCACAGTTCAATGCAGCGAGACCGCAAGCAGACACGCCACCACCCGTCTGGCTGTATTGGCTTCGGCCGGGATGGGTGACAACATATTCCGTCATCTCACCCGATAGAAATTTCAGTGCATGTGCGGGGTGATGTCTAGGATCGTGAGGCATCTGTCGCGAGTGAGTGAACGGACGACGTAGAAGTTGGGTGGAAGGGAGAACGACACGCGCGCGGGAAGTCGACGAGCTGCGGTAAGGAGTAATAACACGGGAGTTATGTACACGCGAATGGCATTAGATCGCCCAATTGATGCTTCTCGCGACGTTCTACGCGAAAGCTGCCTTCTTGTGGCTATCGTTCCGGTCGCATGGATCTGGAAGGGACGGAAAGGAAAGGAATGAAGCTTAATGAAGGGCAGAGGGGTGTGCAAGGAAGCCAAGAGCCGAAGAGACGCCCATGAACCAAGGCCATCGTGACCGTCGTGACCACGCTGCGCACCGTGACCATTCTGCCACTGATCCTCCACTGCAGCATTCTCATCCCCTGGACCCCCGATCGTCCCCCCTCTCCGATCGATGTTTAATATTGAATTCTTATGCGTCTCATCATGGCGACCACGTTGCCTGTTCTCCCTTCTGCGTGCTGCGGTAGACTGCCATTGGGGTACATGCCGGCTCTGGTTTTCCGTCTTCAAGTCTACTACCCACTGGTCCACTCTCAACGTGCCACCCGACTTTGAGCGCAATGACCATATCCTACTGCTTCCAGCCACCTGACACATTCCAAAGCGATGTGGGAGGCAGTGAGCATATATACACCCTTTCTGTCTAGTTTATTGATGATTGACTGGTTTGTGCAGGCACGAATCAGACCACGGCCAGTGAGCCGGACTACGGAGGCGATACTCCCTACACGCGCGATCAGGAGGCTCATAACACATCCAAGGTATCCGTTCATATTGCTTGCCTTTCGCACCGCTAATCGCCCGTCAGGACGGCGACAATACCTTTCAAATGGGCAATTCGGTCGACACTAGTGCTCAGGGCAGTCAATCCCGACTCAAGAACGGAGAGGTAAACGGCAGCGATGGAGCAAGCGTTAAACCATCCTCGTCTCCGACGACGAATCTTGACATCGCAACTTTCATTCCCAACTTATATCGAGTGCTGGACTTGATATACGACCGGGGCAGCGGCGGATTAGGTGAGGCTCCTCATCGCATTAATACCACAACTATGTATACGACTCGTTTCATTAATAGTCGACAAAATCATCATCGAGCAAGACTCACTGGGCCGCCTCATCAACGTCCTCCGGCCCAACGCTTACACCTCGATCACAAAAGTTGACTTCTCGGCCCTCGACGGAGTCCAGGTGAAGGTGATCGGGCTATATGGCAGCAAGTCCGCAATCGTCGATTTCCTCCACCATGAAGCTATCGTAGACGAAGAAACGTGAGCAAACTGCCTATTGAATGCCTGGCACGCGTGCTCATCGGTTACAGCGCACTGGCTATGCTTCAACCAATGGACACGTCAGTCGACCCGACCCGGCCGACTTTGCGTTCGGGGATGTACGTCCACTTGCGCGGAGGCGAGGACGTCATGCACGTAATCTATTGGCCGGAGGACACCACCTGGGACGACAACTGCGTGTCTTCTGTGAGCAAGAATAGGGTCACCTTCATGCGGTGAGAGATGTTGCACTACGCACATCCCGAAAATTGCCTGAAGACCTTGCTCTTTTGTCAGGTACCTCACCAAGATCTGCGACCAGGTTGTCTGTCTGATGTCAGACGAGCACGCGAAGGCTATTGTCTGGCGAAGAAACGACTGGGACAGCGATCAAGAGAGCGATGATGACGAAGACGGTGGCGCGGACAGACTCTTTGCGTTCGAGGTCTCGAAGACCAATGAACAAGAAGAGGGGGTATCGATCCGTCCGGGATTTGAGGTGAGCGGCTTTGAGCGTCGAGAGTGGCGGTCAAGTTAACTCTTTTCAGATCCGCAATCCTCTTCTTTCCCTCAGCAACACGCCCAACGGGTTTTCTGCAGCCCCTGACGTCTTGCGCCCCCGCCTTGTAAGGGGTGAGATGGCACAGGGGATCATCACAGCCCAATACGTCGCGGAACAGCGGAGGGCGCGTCATGACACAGAAACCGTAACCGAATCTCGCTTGAATAACATCTTGTATGTCGTGATACTGGCATCCTCATGATCGCGGGTGTGCTGACCACATTGATAGGCAAAAAAATGCCATCCGTCTGAGTGAGAATCTTTCCACCGACGCCCTGGAGATCCTGTTCAAGATGAGATGTCCATTCAAGCCCTCTGTGCATGACGCCATCACCCGATACCGGAGCCTTGTCTCTGAGGTTAAAAAATCTGCGGCAGATAGCTTGACGAAGGATCTGGACGAAATGCTGAAGCGGGTCGACGACGAGGAGGTTCCACTCTCTGCGAGCATCACGGAGTTGTTGACATCACAAGTCATGACGAAGTTCCCGTACGTGCCACACTTTTGCCTTTCGTTCATTCATGATTGCCTAATAAGCTTGCAAAGTTTGCTATCGCGGGGAGGGCTCCAATCAGCCGGTATCGCCGTTGAGCCCAAGGATGTACCTTTGCCCCCAGATGACGGTACGGAACCATCTCACCTACTCATGGCCATGGTCATGACCGAGTCGTACTCAGACCACCTACGCGACCTATGCGACATGTTCAAGGAAGTTGCCCGGCTCATCCACGAGACGCCGAAAATCCCCAAGCTCAACGTTGTCACAGCACACAAGTACAAAATCCTCAAAGAACGCATCCTCACCTTGGACTATGTCTTGAGTGTTGACATCAGCTTGAGCGATCAGCAGCGCACAGAGCTTGTCACAACGACGCTCCGGGGTGGGTGTGAGAAGTCATCGCAATCGGGCATACGCTGGTTGAGAAGGGCTGTCGCTTTCGCTGTCGGCACGGACTCCTCCGCGTCGCATGCTATTGACCTACCGGACCACATTTTCCACGTCGATGATCCCGACTTCCTTTCTCGTCTCCCGGACATCGCTGATCGTTTCCCTGTTCTCGTCGAGCCAGCAACTGAGGTCGCTGAACATGCTTCGAAGCACTTCTCAACTAACATCAAGAGGGAGGCGAAGGATCTCGCCACGAAGATACGGAAGATTCAACGCGATACTTGCAAGGAACATATCACGAGAGAGAGCAAGATCAACGAGAACGATCGACTGGAGGGTTTGCGGGTGGAAATTCTATCCGAACTGAGGTCAAGTTGGGTAGTGGATGGCGCAAGGTGAGTGCGCAAATCATCGACCGTGCGTGCTCATATTTTTACTCATTGAGAAATGCAGAACTACCACGACGATCGAACAGCTTGAAGAGGACAAGCAACACTGTTCGTCCGTCTAATCCATGTCCCATATCCTCCTATTCAACTTTTGTTTCAGACACGTACTTTCGTACGACTTCCTACAGGATCAAGGCAACGACCGAGACCTTCACGGAGCCCGAGGTCCGGTACACACTACACCCCCTTGAGCTCCGACAGGACGACGCACACCGTATGCGAGAAGACACGAGCCACATTCCTGAGCCCCAGTTGCGACCGTATTCATCGACGTCGTTCACTTTGCCTGCTGATACACATATCGTGTGAGTACTCAAAGAGATATGATGCACGACGGGATCTCTCTAATGGAGTCGTGTAGTTACGCTCACCTCCTTCCCCAGTCGCGCCTCGTCTTGGTCACACGAGACCATACAGGTGAAGGGAAGGTGTATGTGTCCTCCGTCACGAATCTGCACTCCCTGCAAGGGAAGCGCCCCGCCAAAGAGCTAAAGCGTGACAAGATTGGGGAGAACTTCTTGCTCGCATACGACGAGACCAAACGTATACTAGCAGTTTGTGGCGGGATGTCGAACATGGGTGTAAGTCTTCATCGCCTATGACCGTGTCTTGTCGTAGACTGACATTTTTAGCGGGATTCTCGCCTTCAATTGCACACTTTCATCTTCGATGAGACGTACGCATCACTACAAGGCATGGGAACGCCCGTTAACCTTAGTGCCTTGTATGACTCCGACGGTGTGACGATCAAACACATGGAGTTTGTCAGTGGTGTCGAGGAACTGCTCTTCGTCGACAACCTTTGCCGTGCACGTATCTTCTCGCTCGTGACGCAACAATTCCGGTATGCACGGATCTACTTTCAGCTTCCCTCGTCTCTGATGCATCCTATTGTCATATTAGCCCCGCCAGCCTTCAGTTACCAAGCAAGCCCTCGTCTATCCATTCCACTCCAGATGGGTCCTGTTTTTTTGCGATCGATGAGCCCACCGAAGACTCCGATGTTGTCGCTCTGCGAGCTTACCACTGGACAAGTTTCGGTTCATCGGAAGGCATCAAGGTCGACATACCAAAGAGGGTGCTTGGCGACTGCATTGTCACGTCGCAGTTGTCTCGCGAGAACATCTACCTGGTCGGCGTTGACCTCGCTGACTCCGTCCTTCGCTCGGTCTCGTTCAAGATCACTCGAAGGATGACTGCGTTCACGTTCAAGGAGAAGGGTGGACCGAAGGGCGGACGTAAAGAGCAAACGACCTCCCATAATTCCCTCATCGACTACCACATGGACATCTGGACACGGTTTCCTGTCGTACCCGCGGTCCGTCGCGAGACGGTGGTGTCTACCCTTCGCGAGCGAAAGTCGCGGATTTTTGTTCTGAACGTGGATCCAGCGCCTGTCGAGCCGCACTTCTCTACCCTCATCAACGAATTCAAGCGTACCACGCACAAGCCCGTTGGCGACGAGCTCAAGAGCATTCGGATTCTTGCCTTCTCTCACACCACATTCCTTCAGAGATACCCTCTTGATCTGTCCACATTCCGTGCTGGCGAATGGCTTGTAGAACTCATATGCCTGATACCCATCCACATCGCGATCACTAGAGACAACCGCTTCCTGCCGCTCAAGGACGGAGTTTGGTCTCCGGAGGTTGAGCGTTCTTTGCTGGGTGCCGAAGTAGCTGGGATTGTCGACAGTATCTCATTCGGCTGGTACGAGTCCCTCTTCCAATCATACATGGCCACAAAGGTGTGTCCCGCGTCCTCCTAGTGCTTTTCCCTGCTAACAATGCAATAGCCCGTCAAGGTCGTTTCTTCCATGGGTGAGTGTTTATCACCAGTGCGGCGACCGAGAGCCTCTGACCTATTATACTACAGGGGAGCAATCGGTCGGCAAGAGTTTCGCTCTTAATCACCTTGTGGATACTTCTTTTGCCGGCTCCGCGATGAGGACGACTGAGGGTGTTTGGATGTCTGTCACGCCGACTGACAAGACCCTCATTGTCGCCCTCGATTTTGAAGGTAGTCGTGATTCCCGGCCACCCTTAATCCGCAGGCTAACGAGGATAACCATCAATAGGGGTGCACAGTATAGAACGTTCAGCGCAAGAGGATTCTCTATTGGTCCTGTTTAACACTGCGATTTCGAATTTGGTTAGTAATTCACCCGCCTTGACGTACTCCGTCCACTGACCAGAACTCAGGTCCTATTCCGCAACAACTTCGCACTTTCTCGGGACATTACCGGCTTGTTCCAGTCTTTCCAGTCCTCTGCTTCTGTGCTTGACCCAGAAGCAAACCCCATGCTCTTCCAATCAACTCTCGTGATCATCATCAAGGTGTGACGCGTTCAGATTAACAGCCGTTGCACACATCCTAGGTTGTTTCTAACCTAACGTTGCATTAGGACGTTCCACCACACGATACCAACGATATCAAAAAGGAGTATGAGCGTCCATGTTGCTTTGTCCCGGCGTTGAGAAGTTTAACACCGATCGTTCCCAGGTTTCACCTCAAGTTTCAGCAAATAGTCCAAGCCGAGCAAGCAATGAACTTCATCTCGCGACTACATCGGGATCGCGTGGACATTGTCCCTTGGCCTGTAATGGGGTCGAAGCAGTTCTATACTCTGTTCAAGGCAATTAAGAAGAGCTTGGACGAGCAAGCAGTTACCCATCTCGGCGGAGCGGTCTTCTTGCAGACAATGAAGACGCTCATGGCTAAACTCAAGGTTGGTATATACTTGACTTATGCGGGCATCTGAATCTCACCCATTGTGTAGGCTAATGACTGGGGGGCAATGTCGCGTACGTCGTCAGGCAGCGTCTAAGATTGATTCGGTACTGAGCCCGTTATTCTCAACAGAGACCCTGGCAGCTCATCGTGTACACTTGCTCGTATCTCTTCTGTCCAAAGCCCTGGCTTTCGGTGCTACTGATGTCATACCTGACTACGAACCACTTGTGGTATGTACATTTAGATGCTTTGTCATTTTGGAGGCTCTGACACTTGCAAATAAATAAATCCATAGGACTTTGATACAGCATCGATCATCGACGTCCACGACACAGATTCACGGTTTTGCTTGGGTGAGGCAGGTCCATCGGGTCAACCCGCGAGCCGTGACGTCGCTCTCCAGGAGCTTTGCCAATCCTGGAATTCCTACGGTGATCGCTCTTCTCAAGCAGACGTTGACTGGAAGCAGCAACTCCAAACCTTCCTCGATGGCACAGTCGAGGCGCGGGCAGAGCACGTGCGAGCTTGGATCAACGCCAACACGGCAAAATTTGGATCAACTCATTCGGAAGTGCAACACCTGTTCCGTACATATGATGCGAGTATCATCGATCTGAAGGCGAGCGTCCGGCTCTGCGGGGTTCAATGCGGCTCTTGCAATCTCGGCTGCATTCTCGGACGCCACCATGAGGGCTTGCACTCTTGTCAAACTAATCATCGCTGCATTCACATGTGCCATTTCGAAGATGCAGACCATGGCAAGTTTGAGCCTTGTGGACTACCGTATGTGCTCTATGTTCCTTGTGTGTTACAACCCTTGTTGAATCCCAATCGTAACAGCGCTGGACATCCTGGAAACCATTTGTAAGTGACTCCTGTCAAGTTATGCACAGGTCAGAGTCTAAACGCACTATATTCAGATGCGACATAAGTGCACACCTATGCGGACAACCTTGCAAGCTCAGTGGCAAGAAGGGTTGTCAGGATGCCTGTGTTAAGGTACGTCTTCACACATATGTGGAGATGGATATGGTGATGTTCATGTAAAACCTTGACGGCCTAGATGGTTGACCACGTGGATGGAGATCATATGTGTTCCGCATTCACCCATGAATGCGGGATGGTTTGTTATCTTTCACTACTTCCTTAGTATGTGAAGGCTCATGACATTTCAGCCATGCAGTTTGGCAAGTGTACGCTTGTGCAACGGACGTACATTCTCTTGCAATGGACAGTGTCATATTTCCAGGTTTGTTATCTCGCCGCCCTGTCGATATTCTATGATCCTGAGGGGTGCTGCTATTTCAGTGACATCCCACACACCGAACATCGTTGCGACAACACACAATGTCCTATTGATTGCCAACTGTGCAAGCGTCTCTGCTCTGAACATGATCATCTCCATGGCCTAGAGTCTGGTGCTATCCATTTGTGCGGGTATGTGCATTTTCCGCGATATGGGAACACCCATGCTTAATAACTGCTTTCAGGCAAGAGCACGCGTGCTCTGCTGTATGCCAGGCAGGAATTTGCCAAATTGATACCACGCCGCAATCAGTCGAGGCAACATTCACTGGGAGGCATGAGAGTTTTCAGTACACCAAGGTATGTTCATTACCGTCTATAAATGAATTAGCGACCTCACTCTCGTATATTCAGTATACGCAAGGTTAGTGCTTCAATTCACGTCCCGACTATACTTGAGTAGGCACCCTCAATGCTCCTATCAGTGTCGAAACGTCTCGCTTGCGTGGTCGCCATACCAGCTGGTCAGGTATCGCATACAGGGAAGCATACACATGACACGGGCCCGAACCCTTTCCATTACTGTGAGGAGAGGTAAGAAGCACACTCGAGTCCATTACTCCGGGCTCAAACTGAGCGCAACGTTAGGTGCCCGGATTGCGGCTACTTTTGCACTTTGCCTCTTGGTGCGTGGCCTGCATGATCACATGTATTTCCTGTTACTGAATCATTTTTCTTTTCAGGTCATACGCAACAAGAGCATGATACAAGCCACGGCTCGATGTCAAGGACCAAGTGGGCAGTTGATGGCGGGGAACGCACCGTTCTTGAAGTTGGCGGGCGCAAATTCGGAATGAATGATGATGGTGCGCCCATGCTCTGTTCAATGTACTGTCGATCCATGGGACGCCACGCGCATATTGATTGGTGTCGCACGGGTGATCCTGCCAATTGTGGTGGGCCCGAGCATGAGCACATCACCGCGCCTATGCAGCCCAAGCCAAGGAAGGCCAAGGATTGGATCGCCCATGGCTTGTACTGGAGACGCACGGGTTTGTCCACTTTCTTTTCTGTCTCGGGTAATTAATTCACGTTATCCACCACCCAGGTTTCAAAGGTGCGACAGAATTTGACATTCAATTCCATGACATCTTATAGTCGTATCAGATCCATATTCTCAAGAAGATCAGGCCAACTTCGCGAAATGGTGAGTGGTGGACCTGTGACATACCCAGGATATGAAATGAACGCTCCCCCGCAGCGATAGAATGTGTAACGGTAATACTGCCAATTTAGGCTCGGATGTACCATACTCACCATTTCTAAGGCCCGGAACATGATCCCGCAAGTCATCCCAGAGCCCAGCCATCCTATTGCACGCTTCCAATCCTCCATCGCCGCCAACCTCTCGACCAGGTCCCCGCTAATGGCTTAGGATACGTATCTAACGACGGTCACGCGTTTGAGTGCAGAAATCCAGCAGTACTCCGTCAAGCATTCCATGTGTAGGCACAATCTTGTTTCTGCCCTTGACTTGCCGTGCTCAGTATCGTTTCAACTAGCATCTTTGCCATTGATAGGTAATCGGGCTGACAACCTAGTTGCGAAACATTCACCGAAGCCTTCCAGATCTGGTTCTATGGACTACAATGACCGTCGCCCACTCGACAACACGCCGACGACGCAGCTTATTCGTGGGAACCACAACAACAGGCTTGGCGCTGTTTACTCTTCACTCCACGGTTTCTGGGAAGCGAGACATCGGGCTGTCACTGTTAACGGTGGGACGGCGAGGAGGGACGCGTACTCAGTCATCCTGTTTGACCATGCGGTCAGCAACGCCATCACGCATGACTTTTCCAGTACTCCAGCTCAATTGTTGAACATTGTCTTGCGTTACGGAGCGGACGGCGGAACAAATTTCACGTTGGCTATCGAGACGGTCCAAAGCTGCCTAGAGAGACATTGGAGTACTGAGCGGTGAGCATTCCCTGTTTGATGCCGAATCCTATGCGCCGCTCAAGCAGAATACTGTAGCACGCCTGTGATAATCTTCCTTTCTGATGGCGAATGTGGGATCGCGGATGAAACTATGCAAAATCTTTGTAGGCGCTCTATTGCTCTCGGGTTAGTATCCGCCAAGTCAACGTCTTGACAACAAACGTCGAGCTCAAACTGACCTGACTTATTAACAGGAAACCTGTCTCGTTCCATGCCGTTTCATTCGGCCCATCCTCTGGGAATTTGCAGCGCATGGCTCAGATCGCTCGAGACGTCGAGAGTGGCGTTCCTCCAGACCCGTTGAACCCGCACGCCCGCGTGCCATCATCTTATCATCAGGCTCTAGACACGGTACATCGTTGACACTGCCAACTCCAACTTCAAATGCTGACTCCAAAATTGTAGGTGAGGCTTGCTGAGACCTTCCTTGGGATTGCGGACTCTCTGGCCAAACCGAGGGGTGCCCTCTTCCGTGGGTGAAACGTCCAGGCAAGGACTTGGACTTTGACTACGTTGTCATAACATCGCTGCACGTTGCTACTGCTCTCCGATTAATCTCAATTCTGTACCGCTACCAACTGTACTACTAGTCCTATCCTGCCCTAAAATTCGTGACTGCTGAATTTCTACCTCTTCAAGTCCTGTGTGGCATCCTAACACAAGCGATACATATAATACGAGGCCATGTTTGGGAGGTCAGACTACTATCTATTAGACTGGTCAAACCGGTGCGCGCGTGTGCCACTTGACTGCGCAACACCCTCAGGAATGGAAAACATGACAGGGCATACATGCGGATTTGGTACAGTACTTTACACGGCTATGGTGCAACTCACCACTGTATAGTATAATGTATACGCGAAATAAACGTCGGAAACGTTGGGAATACGCTATGTCACGGTATTCTGCAAAATAAGTTCAGGATACCGTTCTGATATAAAATGAACGCGACATACAAAATTACACATTGTCCATGGGAGCGGGGCAAAATCCTCGACTACAATAACGGAACATCGTCTCATCACCTCGCAGACCGCTGTGCGTTACGGCGCTCCGCCTCGAGGACGACCTTGGGCCCACGTTTCGCCATTGCCCACAAGAACAGCGCAACGACGACAATGAATTGCAGCCACAGCCAGGCCTCGATCACGAATCCGACGACACCGGCGTGCTTGCCGCCCAGCGGGTCCACGACCGAACCATCCTGTCGGACGGCCACCGAGCGGTCCGCCTCCTCGCATGTCTCCTCGTCCTTCACCGTCTCATCCATATCCGCAGTCTGCGGCCCAAACACCAGAGGGGAGAACGGGCCATGGCTCGCGACGCGCCTGATCTGGCCCGCGACGTTGTCGAACGTTTCGCCGAGGACCTCCGCATTCATGTTGCGGAAGAACGCGGATGTGCGCCTGCCAAGGGTTTGGGTAGAGCTGGACGCGGCCGCCTCCTCTCCCGGGGCACTGGTATTTTTCCTTGAGTTGGCGTGCGGAAAGCGGCCCTCGACCCAGCGGTTGGTACGTGCGCGGACCGTCTGGGAGAGCTGCTGCTTCCGCTGCATCGCGGACGAGCGGACCTTGTCGGGTGTTGGGGTAGGTGGTTGCACCTTCAATTGAGGAGGCTCGCGGGGCGGCGTAGAGGGGTCGAGACTGTCCCATTCTCCACTCGGCCCCTCGACGGAGGACAGACTGATTGGCGGAAGGGCAATCGTGGACTCGCTGGGGGAGACTGGCGAGGAGTTGAGGCCGGCGAGGTCGCAGAGACTGGTAGCACGGAGGTGGTGGTTGATTCCGCCTTGCGCCCAATCGTCGCCGTACTCGCTCCCGAGTTCGCTGCCTAGACTGCGTCCTGTAGTCGGACCATCCACTGGGGTCGGCAATGCACTCAGTGTGGGAGAAGGGGGTGCCGGCGCGCCATCCCGTGAGGCAGAGGGCCAAGCAGCATCGGGGTGCCGGAACGCCGGGGATACCTTAAGCGTTGGGGGATACTCGCCCCACACAGCGGACTCGGTGCTCGTGTCTGCATCCGCGTCGAAGAGACCCACAACGGTCTTGCGTGCTTTGTTGTGGGCAATACGGTTCATCATGGCATTGCGCACTGTGCTCTGCATCCCATGTGAGATTCCTCCGGCGAAGACGTCCGATTCCGACGCGACCAGCTGCTTGCTCGGGGGGGCAGCAATAGACCTGCGAAGGCTGCTGAATCGGATTGTGTGATCAGGAGGAGACAACGCATCCGAGTCCAGACCCTCCTCCTCCTCCAATTCGAGGTCGATATCTTCATCGTCCAGGTATTCGTAAACCCTCCGGATACTCTCGACGTCGGATTGAGTGGCTCGGACTTGCTCCTCGGTTAATCTCTGCTGCTCCTTGATCTGTGTATTGGTCTCCTCCAATTCACGGATCTTTAATAAGAGCTGTGAGACAATCGCGTACTCGGCTTCAGGGAGTTCGGCGCTGGAACCGGGAGGAGTAGGAAAGTACGACTCGGGATCGTCGAGGAACGGTGGGTCGTTCTCATCGAAGCTGGAGTTAGTTGATAGATGAGAGCCCGATAGGTCAGAACCAGATGTGTCGGCGAAAGTGGACCTGCTCGTGCTACACTTGATGGGGCTCGACTTTGCAAGATAGCTAGGTGGCGCGAAGTCCCTGATCTCGTCCGCAGATTGGTCGGACGCGGACACGGACCTATCTTTGAGAGCTTGCAGGCGCGACTCCCGCTCCTCCTTCCGCCTCTGCGCGGCGACGGCGTTCGTCGCGGCCTTCGCCTGTTGCTCCAGCTCGACGCCCCGCGCCTGCGTCTTCTCGAGCTCGTCGCGAAGGGTCTGGATCTCTTGCTCGAGCTTGCGCAGCTTCCGCTTTCCGGCTTGATCCGCCTTCTGCGACTCGGTCTCTAGTTTCTCGAGCTTCTCAATGAGCTCGGCATTCTGATCTGATAGCGAGGCGAGTTCGGCGGGCGTTACGGACACTCGACGAGTGCGGCGGTAGCGAGCGGCAAGGCCGAGGGGCTGGGAGGACTGGTCTGCGGAAGTGGGAAATGCAACGGAGGTATACGACGAGGACTCGGACGGGACATCCAAATGCACCTGCGGGATGGGAGGGGATGCCGTAGGTGTAGTTCCCGTCCCTGTACCGGGGAGACGAGCGAGCAGGGCTTCATGCTTCGACTTCAGCGTAAGGTTGTCGTCGTACAGTGTCTTGCACAATGCAGTGGTCACAGTGAGCTCTGTGGACAGGAGAGGCAGGAGATGAGGACCGCAAGACGAAAGAGAGTTTAATAGGTATATCGTACCTGACTCGCGGGACTTTATGATACCATCCGCCTTGAGCAATAGCCCGGAGAGCTCTTCGCGCGACTTCTCGTTCATCCAGTCCTCGATCCCAGGCGTATTCGGCAATCCGATGCCTTCCGTGCTCCGTGAAGTGGTCATAAGGTGTGTGGTGACGGTTACAGGTGAGTCCAGGATCATTTCCTCCAGCGGAGGAGCGTATGGTGGAGGCGGGGCACTATCACGGTGCAGCGCAGCAAATGTGAGAGAGGTCGACCGGCGGGCCTTCGCGGGAGGGAGCGGGCGGCGGGGCGTAGCCGTTGCTGAGTCGTTACGAGGGGACAACATGAGGGTTCGGCAGACAAGAGTGGACGAACAGGAGAGGTAGGTCGACGTCGATAGAAATGGTAATCCGTGAACCACGACAGGGTACGGAAGGGACAAGTCAAAATATAGCCGAAGACCGCCAGAGAAAATCGCACTTCAAGCTTCAAGAATAGCCTCGAGACAATGGCAAGGACGTAGCGCTCGTGAGGGTCGTAGAAGGGCTGCGTGAAGGTGGACGGGCACCAACATCGCTCTGGGGTCACTGAGTCTGGTTGCAGTGACGGTCTCGACTTGGATCATCCGCCCGCCTCCCCGCCTTTTCACATGCCCCCTGGACCGTCCATTCCTCCTAACCCTCCGTTATCACTTATCTCAACTGACTTCTACAGAATCACAGCCAGGGGTAAACGGGGAAAGAATGACGTGAGCTGCATTCCAAATCAGACGCAGGCACAATTGCTTTACAATGCGACGCAACACGGAGCGAGAGGAATACATAGTAGGATGACCTGTGTCTGTACAGTAATGCGGGGAATGCAGAGAGCATGACGTGCGTGCGGGGAACCTACGTAGCCGACGTTCATATGTACACGGGGCGAATACAAGTGCAGAAACGAATCGCATACTATAAACTATCTACTTTTGCTGGCTCTGTCCCGAGTTGGAACCGAACGAAAACGCGCCGCCCGACGGTGCCCCAAAGCTAAACGATCCCGAACCCTGGCCATTGGTTTGGAGAGCCGATGCGGCCGGCGTACTGCTCGAGTTGGTGGCGCTGGACGACTGACCAAAGTTGAACGAGAACGGTACGGCGGTCGAACCGGCAGCGGGTGTAGCAGGTGCCGCAGCCGTGGTACCGCTAGCAGGCGCTCCAAAGCCGAAGGCAGGTTTCGAGTCTTGACTAGCGGAACCACTGGTTGCCCCAAAGGTTGGCGCTGGGGTGGGGGATGCACCGAAGCCGAACGAGGGCTTCGCCGCCTGAGTATCGGTCTTCTGCGCAGTGTTTCCGAAGCCAGACGGCGCGGCAGAGGACGACGTGCCGGCGTTACCGAACGAGAACGCAGACTTCGGGGCCTCAGTAGGCTTCGTCGTATTGCCCGGTGTGGCACCGAACGGCGAAGGCGCTGAGCTTGTGGCTGGCACGCCGAACGGTGACGGCGCAGAACTTGCAGCTGGTGCGCCAAATGGCGACGAGGACGCACCCGACGCAGGAGCTCCGAAAGGCGATGGGCTCACGGTCGACGGAGCCCCGTTAGTAGCGCCGAATCCAAAGGTCGTCTTGGCCGGTTCCGCGGGCTTCGCAGCATTGGCGACAGCAGCACCAAAGGGCGACGGTGCACTAGACGTCCCCGACGGCGCGCCGAATGTTGGTGCCGCACCTGACGCGCCACCGAATGGGCCCGGAGTCGAAGTGGATGCGCTAGGGGCCCCGAAGGAGAATGGTGACTTGGCTGCTGACGAAGGTGTTGTGGTATTGGTAGTTGCACCGCTGAACGGATTCGTAGGCGCGGGAGAAGCGGCCGCTGGTTGCGAGCTACTTGTCACGCCGAAACTGAACTTCGGCGTAGAACTGGGGGCCGCAGGTGCGGATGCAGGGACTGAGGGTGCTGCAGAAGTGGTCGTCGTATCCATGGTTGGAGCAGGCGTTGAGGAAGTGCTTGATGGCTTCGATGCCACGCCGAAGTTGAACTTCAGGGGACCAGAAGCGGCAGCAGGGGCTGGGTTGGGCGCCTTGGCTGCATCAGTTGCCGTAGAAGCTGGCGCCGCGGTCTCGGGCTTAGCGAAAGAGAACGGAGACGGTGCTGCCGGCTGCGACGGAGGAGGACCCATGCCTATGCGAGACAACAACGAAGTGCCAGGAGTGGCGGCCTTCGTCTGTTCCATGGCTTTGGTTGAATCACTCGACACGTTTCCGAAGGGAGAGCCAGTTGTGCTCGTTGCCTGTTGTGCTGCCGGTACACCGAACCCGAATGTAGGCTTCGATGCTGTGCTTGCAGGTGCCGTCGTCGTCGGAGCAGTTGTCGAAGGTGTGGAACCTTGGGGTGCTGCAGGCTTGGCGAAGAAATTAGGGAGGGAGGACGTTGTGGACCCAGAGGCGGCAGCGCCAGGAGCTGCAGGCTTCGCAAAGAAGTTGGGGATAGAGGATCTCGCTTGAGGGGCTGCCGTTTGGGGAGCAGAGGCAGCGGCGCCTGTTGCAGTGGAAGAAGCAGGAGCCGTCGGCGCAAACGAGAATGTAGCCGCAGGTTTGGATGGCGCGGCGGAGGTCGTCGTAGCCGCAGGTGCCGTGCTAATCTTTGGCAGCTCCGTTGTACTCGGTTTAGTGACAGGTGCAGCAGTGGCCGTACTTGAAGGAGGGAAACCGAAGGTCGACGGTGCCGTGGAAGAAGGCGGCTTCTCAGGTACTTTGTCTGAGGCGGCGGCGGAAGGAGCCCCGAAGAGAGGCGGAGCAGCGGCTGAAGTGGGCGCAGCGGGCGCCGTACTTGGCGTCCCGGACAGTGGCGACGGTTTCGTACCATTGCTCACAAGCGCGGACTGCTGCCTATCCCGAATCTTCGACATAGCAGCCGCCTCGAGATCCTGCTTCTCCCACTTGGAATACGACTTCGTCTTCTGCAACTTAGGGCTCTCAGCAGCCGGTGATGCAGGCGGATGGTAGACAGAAGAAATGCGACGGGTAGAGATGGCCGGTGGGGGCGGGAATATAGTGAGCCGCGAACCTGCGTTCGTCGTAATGGATTGCTTGAGCGGACCCCTCTTTACTGGACTGTCGCGCGACGAAATCGTGGAAGACCAAAGCAGATTCTTTCCGGCCACCTTGGAGGGTGATTCCTGTTTTGAAACATTGTTAACACCGTCCACAACATGGTCCCATCCACGTACTGGAACATCGCCAGGTGTTGGCAGTTCCGGCGGTGTCGGCGACGAATCTTGCCATGCTAGTTCATGGCGCGCCTTCGCAAGCTTGTATTCCTCCTCGGAGAGCCAAACTTCCACGTAGACGTCCACATGAGCACGGCGATCCGGATGCTGAGAATCACTTGGCTGAAAGTCATCGTCGTAAATGATCGTAGAAGAACTGAAATAAAAATGAGCGCTCACCATAGGGAATTTCGACCTGGATTTCTTGACCAACTCCTGACGAAGCCTCTGACCATTCGGCCCCACCTTGAACAGGATGCCATGCGACTCCCATTCTTCGCCAATAGGTCTGCCTTTGCAAAGAGGATCGTTCGAAAGAGGAATGATATCCTCCTGAGACTTCCGGCCGCGTTTCTTGCGCGTGACCCTCTGCCTGGGCCGCTCGGATTCGGAGTCGTCACTTTCGGTTGAGTGGGAACCACGACCGCGTTTCTGGCCACGAGATAGACTCTCTTCGAACCTGTTTGAGACCCTGCCTTTGCGCCGCCGCCGCTTCGGTTTCTCGCCTTCGTCGTCCATCATGTAATCGTCTCCACCGAACGTCGAGCCTGCTTCCACACGATCCCGCTTCTTCCCCCTCACGATGTCCTCAACGTCCTCACCACCATCTTCTTCACCATCCTCAACATCTTCTCCCATGTTCTCGTCGGGTGAGTGGAGTGACTTGTCAAGAGACACCTTACGAGCGCGCTTGTCACGACGAACCGTTCGTGAATGGTCCAGGCCCTCGTCATCCTCGCTGCTGGCCACACGTTTCGATCCACGCTTCACGGGCTGTGCCTCGTCGACTTCCATGTCCTCGTCGGACCCATGCCACTCCGCCTGCTCGTCCCCGTCAATCAACTCCTCCCCCTCAACGCGAGATTTCTTCGCCAACATCTCAGGTTCCGAGTCGCTTTCGTCATCCAGCGCATGTTTTCCGTAAGATGTCCGCGTGGCGAGGGGTTGCTTGGCACCGCTGGGTCGGGGTTTGCGCGCGGCTGAGCCGTTCGAGAGTGATCGCGGAAGCGTCTGTGGTGTACGGTCCCGTTGAGAGGTTGAGTGAACAGTCGGAACATCCGGTCTCGGACCCAGGGTAGACCTAAAGATTAGTTGTTAGGCTAGCTTAAAATGTATATACGTGGTGTGAAAACTTACTGGCTCGTCTCCGCTTTAACACTCGGCGGAGGATATCCGTTACCATATGCGACAGATTTGACGAAAGATGGTACGATGGGAAGACCTGCAGGTAGCCCAATGAAACCACATGCAGCGCTAGTGAGTCAGAGGTCTACGCACCCGAAGCAGCGACCGTATCCCCCTCATCCCCTGCGACTAGCTCGCGTCCATCCCTCAGATACGGCCTACCCTTCCCTTCCCGCCGTTTCTTCGCCTGCAAAGCCGCGGCATACGCTACGTTGAAGGGACGGTTGTCGTCGTCGGGGATACCGTGGCGTCGCCGTGTAGCCCTAGGCGCACACAGTCAGTGGTGGAGCGCGCGGCGAAAAGGATTAGTAACTCACTTCTTATACCTCGTTTCCTTCCACTGGCGATAGTGTGGTGCTAACCGTACCCAGGTGTAGAACGCAGCCAGCCCGAGCCCAAGCAAAAGAGTGATCTGGCCGGGATCAGACCAAGCCGAAGAAGTTTGTGGAGAGACGTGTAAACGCCCTCCCAAGATATCCGAGGATTCGTCGTAATCCATGGCGGTGGGGTGAGCCGAGGGGGTCCCTGCGCGTGAGTGGATCGCGTCGGAGGCGTCGGGCTGGCGCGTCGAGGGTCACGATGTGAACTGTACGGAGGCAAGTGATGACCACAAGCACCGCACCACACCGACCCGCTAGGCTCCGTGGCGGAGATTCAACTGCTGGTGCCACAGGACTCGGCTACTTCCGACGCCTTACACCCAAACTAGACGCTCGTTCCCGCACCCGTGGTCTTACGATAGACTTTCAAGGCAAACGACCCTCTAGAAGCAGTTTATGTCGCTGACGCAGTATCAGCTGCCTTCTTCCGAATCCGATACCACCTTCGTATGACGGAATGTACTCCCCATGCACAGCATAACCTCTTAGACACGCCTATTCACAACCTGTAATTTAAAGCGGTGTAGTCGACCCAGTACTAGTGGGGTCGGCTACCAAGTGCTGCTAGCATCAATTTACGCAGGCAATCTACGGAAACCACGGACCCAGATGCTCGTGCGAGTCTACTCTTCCGTGACGGATTCCAGGTTGTGCTAGAACGCGCCATTTACAGCAGAAAGTAAGCGGTTGGCCAGCCAGGTCATCCTTGGATCGTGTCAGTACCCGCGCCGTCCGTGGCATAATCCTGCTTGCCACGTGGGAATACGCTCTACTCATATAGTCCCCCTCCCATTTGTTGCCAATCACGCCAGTCGTCCCTACCCAGTGACCTCCGTCCCTTCCCCCTTCCACCTCCCTCCTTCCACTCTCTCCTCATGGCCAAGCTCGTCACCTACGCGGAGCTCAAGGAGCACAGCAACAAGAACAGCCTCTACATCCTTTTGCACGAGAAGGGTCTGTCTTCCTCTATCGGTGCGCATGTATTGACAGCTCATCACAACCTGCAGTCTACGATGTCACAAAATTCATTGACGAGGTATATCCCCGTGACCCACTCACCCTTCCCACCCAATCTAATGACCGTCCAAGCACCCCGGAGGCGACGAGGTGATCCTTGCGGAAGCTTGTGAGTACCCGTCTTTCTTGTTGCAGGTCCGCTAACACGAGCGGCGGAAGCGCGGGATGCTACGGAGGCGTTTGAGGACGTCGGGCACTCGGATGAAGCTCGCGCACTCCTTAAAGATATGCTAGTTGGTGACTTCGAGAAAACCGATGTACGTCCTCGTTTCCGCTTCCCCCCACTGCCTGATATTCAAGAAACGTGCGGATATAGGAGCTCAAGACGAAGGGCCCCTACTCTTCTTCGGGTTCCAGCCACGCGGTGAACACGGCCGTTGAACAGGGTTCCAAGTACATCATTCTAACCGTACGTTTTACGTCTTATCTGACCACGTTCCACCCAGTGCGATGTACTTTGTCCCTCTTGCGATGCTGGGTGCCTACTTTGCATGGCGGTACTACACGAGCGGCTCGATATAAGCCGCGTCTTATCGTCTCCCCACCATATCGCTTTACGTGCCGTGTAATACATGTTGTCGATGCCTGTGCTCCTTCGATACCTCTACCCGTATAATTCTCGCCGCAGTCCAGTTGGCGTGGTGTGATGATTAGAATATGGCCTATCCAGTGCTGGGCCAGGGCGACGTGGCACTCCAAAGTCTGACGATAGGTCGGCACCGGGGCGATATACATGCCGGTGTAAACACTTGTAACGACAGCGCTCTGGAAGCCCATGGGCGCTAAGGATATGGTCCTGGCTTGTCTTGACATTCATGCCGCCCCAGCTCAGACTCAACGCAGTCGCATTCGTTTCGCCCCAGAACCATCCCATCCTCATCAGGACGTTTGCACAAGGTCAAGATGAGTTGAAATATCACTACATTGCACACACTAGCCTCGATGTCATCGACGAACGCAGTGCGTCGGTTCCCGGTCGCGTCGCCCGTCTGGCGTAAGTCTGACCCTCCCCTTACGAACCATTCCCTGTATGCGCGATGGGCTAGTCACTGCTGCTGTGGCATCGAAGTCCACGGATTGCTATTTGAACTTGCTGTATACCATGGAGGATGTCGCGGTGTACGGCTACATCACACCTCTCAAGGTCAAGATTATCATCGCCTTGGCCTTGACCGACTCCGTCGTGCGCGACGCGGATATCCTTACCGTACGTCCTATACCCACCCCTCCGTGGTCACTGTTCGCTCATGTCCTCGCACGGCATGCAGATATTCCGCGCGCTGCACACGGCATACCGCCATGCAGTTGCCAACCCCTTCCTCAAGCTCAACGCGCCAATTGACGGCCACAACGACCATGCAACCCTCCTCCAGGCGGGGAGCTCCAAGTGGAGGGCATTCAGGAAGCGAGTAGACGATATCGGCAAAGCTGTAGGAACTGTCGGCAGCACAACATGAATGCTTTACCCTCCACCAGCTTCCCAGCCCCAAGTCCGCGTGACGGTCAGCGCGTGAGTGGATGCTCTACCTTGTACGCTATCGGTTCGTCACCTCGGTTCAGGCACCGGCTTCCCGCCGCCCCCCACTGTCTGAAAAGAGCATGCCTGGAAGGCAGACCCCGAACCCAGACGAGAACATGCCTTCTTATTGACTCAGCACCCGTGAGCACACCGGTGTTGGGACAGATACGAGGCAGACATGCCGTCATCCGGGAACTATCGTCCCGTTACGCTCGGATACGCGTCAATACTATTGAATGTACAATGCAATGTCATCGCGTTCTTACTGGTAAAGCCAGACACATCCGGATTTACATCCCGAGGACTGCTTCCACCAGCTGATCCAGTCCCTCCATGGCCTCCCTCGCCATCACGCGGACAACATTGTCCGTGTCCGTCGCTGCGACGTACCCGAGTGTGGTTCTCGTCCGCTTCATCAATCCTGGGGAAGGCATCAGCCCTTCCGCGTCTCCCGTTTCGTACACACGATTAGTGCAAGCCTGGATGAGCAGCGAGAGGAAGTGCAGCGCAGCCCGTCGGAGGGGTGGGAACTTTGTGTTCGTCGACGTCGGCTGCGAATCCATCGTGGGCGGCGCTAGAGTTTGTTCGGGTTCCCTCTCCCCCAGATCTGCAGTGCCCTTGTCTTCCGAGTCCCCATCAGACCGTGGAGAAGGCTCGTGGGGTGTCGTGGCCATGGTTTCGATTTGTAACAGATCGACCATGGCGTCTGTGAGGTCGGTCATGTACGGCAGGACGGCGAGGGCGTTCGTCTTAGCACACAGCGCAAGGAGCGAGATGGCGGACGTCCTGAGCACAGTGGGGATGTCCGGCGTATGCACGACGTGAAATAGCGGCGGGAGGAGCAGCGGCGCTGCAGAAGGGGGGTCACTTCACTGTCGAGCGAGTCGCGATAATGGGCACGCACCGTAGGATGGAAGCGCCTCGTCGCACCGTCGGACTACCTGCCCCAACGCCTCTCCGACACGCGTCCGCACGTCGACGTCATGCTGCGACAGCGCGCTCGCGCCCAAGTTATCCAGGCCGCCAGCGTACGTGATGACGAGCCCGCGGAGGACATCCTTCCCGTACCCATCGAC
The DNA here is from genome assembly GCA_000338015.2 of Ganoderma multipileum BCRC 37180. Classification (NCBI taxonomy): domain Eukaryota; kingdom Fungi; phylum Basidiomycota; class Agaricomycetes; order Polyporales; family Polyporaceae; genus Ganoderma; species Ganoderma multipileum. Next base: position 42,842 of record BACB01002640.1, read on the forward strand.
CATCGCGGACAGGCCCTGCACGGCGTTCAGGAACATGTACGAGTCGTCGTCCTGGATCGACTGCATGAATATAGACAGGATGCCCGGCACAAGCGCGCGGTCAAGCGCGGGCTCGGTGAAGGTGCCGCCCGCCGTTGGGGCAGACTTGCGTGCGGACACGAGCTGGCGGAGGAGCATGAGGCCGTGCGCGCGCACAGGGAGGAGTGGGTCCTGCAGCAGCTTCAGCGCCTTCTGGTACGTCTCCTGTGGTGTTTCTGCGTCTTCGAACGACGCCTTGGACGGCCGGCCGCTGGAGGGGGAGGAGGTCGAGGCGAGGCGCGCCGTCATGACCATCCGTGCTTCTCGTGCTAGGGAGCGTATTTCTTCGTCCGGCGCCTTCGATAGTGGTTCAAGGAGGGAGAAGATGTCGTTGAGAACTGGTGGGCTTCGTGCGGATAGGTCGGGATTCGCTTCCAACGATGGGTGAATGTATGCACACAGAGTCGAGGCGTGGAGAGCATACCTTCTAAAACGGACAGCAATAGCTTGACAGAAGTGGACTTCATATCGTTCCTCGGCTGTTCTGTTGGTCCTTCTGAGCCCTCCTCTTCGTCGTCGCTGTCTCCATCCTCGAGTTCGTCTTCAGGTTCGTCCGGTACAATCCGCAAGTTTTCCATGCGCAATCCAGGACCTTGTCTGGCCCTCACTTGGGAGAGCTCGGTTCGTTGTGGTTCTAGGACTTGCTTGATGAAGGAGAGAATATGCTCCGGTTTCTTGAGCATACCCAAGCTATCGTCTGAAGAGATCTGCTGTTGCATCTGTACCACCAGCTGCAGGTAAAGTAAAGTCCTATGCAAGATTAGTCAAAAGCAGAGGCGATGGACCGCTACTCACTTCAGTGGATCCGCATCCGCACGCCTACCCAGTTCTCGGTAATCTTCCAAAAGCTTCACAAAGAGTCCGGAGGATACTTCGGTACGATTCATGGCTCTAATGAATGCCACGAAGCGCATAGGGTCTGGCTTGAGATCAAGGATGTTTGCATCAATGTCGAGCTCTCCTGCTTCTTCCGCCTGTTTCAAGCTTTCCGGAGTGAACAAAGTGAGGGATGCGGCGTCCTGCGTCGTGCTGAGGTCACTCTGTTAGTGGATACCTAGCGAAAGGAGGGACCGCGAACACGCACTCCTCAGTCCTCGATATGGTTCCTGCGACGTCTACACGCCAATTCCCACCTTCGCCTTCGACAATGCGCCACAATGTAGAAATGACCTCCGCGCTGACTACGAGTTTCCCCCACGTCTCCAGGTAACTCTTGATGGACTCACGCAACACCGGATCAGACGCCTTGGCCCCTTCAAGATAAGCGTTGAGCGCATATAATGAAGGTACGATCGGCGTAACCAGGGTCGAGATGAGGTGTGGAGACGGGTCCGTATTCGTAAGCAGGACCTGGATGATGCGAAGGGATGCGTCGGCGGTCATATCCCCAGTTCCTTTAACCGTTGTCAGCCACGAACCTCCAGGAACGTCATTAGGGCTTTTGCTCACCGTGGAGAATGGGTTCGTGAAGCATCGACAGCACAATATCCGATGAGGCCTTCTGAAGGGCAACGTTGTCTTCGCTTGTCAGGATCCGAGAGAGGGAGAATGCGATCGCTCGACGATGGGTAGAGCGCAGAGCTTGGTCAGGTGAGCTCAGCAATAATAGGATGCGCGGAATAATAATTTTGCTGTATTCCTGGAACCATATCAGTGGAGGTCCGTGGTTCGATGGTGACCGTGGCAACGCACCTCTGCTGTCAACCCTGCTGGTACGGTGCTTAACACTCTCGCAACGTGCTCTAGCTTTAGCAGCGGAGCGTCATCTCCGGACACATCTTCCTCAGCAAACACTGATTCGCAGAGTCCATGCAGACCTTCCGGTCGGATGAGCTGCCGACCAAGGATGAACGTGCTTGCCCGTCGTGCATATGGAAGCAGAGTCGGGTTACTTGATAACATTTGTCCAAGTGCCGATATAACCCGGGAAGGAGGAAGCCTGGACGATGATCAGTAGCGATAAGTGTAGACGATGGAACAATGACGTACCGGGAGAGCAGATACATTACTTGTGGGCGAAGTGCATCTCCGGTAGGTATCGAGTCAGAAGAAAGAGACTTAGGGAGCCAACCGATGACAATACAGGGCCGGAGGAGATCAGATAAGTGCTGGTTTAAGAGTGTAGCCGTGACGACGGATTTGGATACTGGCGACGTCAACCCCTCGGAGAGCGGAAGAGCCAAGAGCCGCGATGTCAACGAAACCAAAAGGGAATATTGCTGGGGTAGCCCGGTGAGGTCGATAATTTTTGCCCCTCTAGCTACGTTTGAGGCAGATGTAGACGGTATCGCCGCCACCGCACGTTGCAGAAGTGGCTCGACCGCCCACTTGAAAACAATGGAGATTAGAGTGCGGATCAAGGCCATATCCCGGCTGCCAATGAGGGTGGGGTTCTTCTTAGATGGATTTCCCTCTGGAGATGCGCTGTCCTGATGACAAACATGGACAGGCTGGTCTGGGTCCCTCAGCCGTTCGTGCAGTGGTTCCAAGATGACAAGTGCCTCGACGGCAGTATCGAGCTGGACTGTCTCGAGAGAAGAATCCGAAGAGGGAACATCGTTCTCACAAAACACATGATAAGCAGCAAGCCGTTGCGAAAGAATACCTTTGAGGTCGCTGGGGCGTGCCTCGGACGATGCTGAAGGTCCTGTGAGGATGGCGGCAGCTTGATAGAGTTCGTCGAGGCTCTTGCCTCGCAACACCATCTGAGATGGTCCGATCAGAATAATAAACTTGGGAACAACAGAGATATACCTTTGCAAAGATCTGGAGCTGGAATGCAACTGAAGCCTGCCAGAGTCGTGTGTGTGTTGCAGGCTGAGGTAGAGAACCAGTTTCGGCCGTAAGCGCCAATGCCGCTGAAATGATGACATGGGCGTCTCCTTTGCCTATTGCAGGTGACAGTGGTGCGCGCTCTTGCGCGCTGCGACTGTCATCATCTCCTCTCCCCCCCGTCCACTTGTACTAGTACTAAGTCGCGAGTCTGCGTCGAATGAGTGAGTGTTTTTACCAAGTTTCTGGATTATATTCACTCCTTACCCAAGGTTGTCCAGCAACCAACGACCCCGTTCAAGCGAGTCACTTAAAAAACTGCCACGTCGAACAAGAATTTGACTCTCGACAGCTCGTAAAGCTCGGATTGTCGCACAATGGCTAGGGGTAGATTTGTTTTTATACAGAATATTTTACCCTTACGTCAGCAAATCTTCCGTGGCACGTGTTGCTCCATGAGTCTTCAACCAAGGTCCAACGGATACAAACACATCGCGAAGTCAACTGGCAGCTACCTAGCCCCCTTGTGTGAACGGTGCGTGAGTACAAGACATATCTGCGGGTTGGCACACCATTCTGATCGATCTGTGATAATCTCAGCCTTTGTTCATTCGCATTCCGTGACATGGCGGGCACAGGCGAATAATACCATCTCTCCGGAATAGTCTTGCAATTGGCCTGTGATCGGTATCCTGTCACGTGTATGGTCCTGTCTGACTCTCAAAGCTCAAGGTTCAAGGTTCAAGGCTCACAGCCTGTTCAGGATCGGAATCTTGAGCCGGCATAGAGACCACTATCAAGATATTGTTACTCAATCATATACAGTGCCTCCGAGATTCCGGTCCTGCACCGGTCCTGCGGCTATGGTCGTGACCAAGAGACCAATCTCGGTCACAGAAACAAGTCTGCGGGGGCGTGTTGATGGCTTTTGAGCGTTATTGATCAGGCACCACATCTTTCACCTTTTCACCCTTGAACGTGAACGTTGAATGCACATGCCAACAGTCTGTCGTCTTGAAAGCCACGAACGGCCCGGGGTAAAGAAATTGTATACAGCTATACTGATGCATTTTGAAGCCACTCGATACCACGGTCAAGGCAATGTCCCACTTGTGTCCAAACACGGCTGACTCCCCGTCGCTCCGTAAAATCCGGGCGAAGGCAATACGCACAAAGGCCTCGAGATCGCCATGCTTTAAAGGCGCCCGATTTCCGAGCTCAAGTAGACATCCTCCCCCCCTCCCCAAACCCTTACAAGAGCCTCAGTCGCGCAGATCCTAGGAAGTCTAAAGCTCGTCTGGATCTGTCAGCATGTCTATGCCACAGCACGATAACCAGAGGTACTCTGCAGCCCACACTAGAGCTGTTAACAATGTGCGTCAAGTCATCCTTTGTCTTCGTAAATCTTCATCACCTGAGCCACTCGTCTAACAGTCCTCCGTCATTGCCGAATCCGAGCTTGGTGGTGCATTGTCTATTCGTCGTGATGATCGTCCCAGAGACCAGTAAGTAGACTGAGCCCTTCCGAAGAAATGAGCAGGCGATTGACGCACGATAAAGCCGCGTTCCTTCCAACCTCACGCAAGCTGTTCGTCCCGACCACAGGAGTGGTATAGTCTTTGGTCGCCATTCGGACTGCTCGCCGGGGACCTCGGGGGGCACGGCCAGGAAGATCTACGGCGACGCCAATGTCAATCCGTCGACTTCCACGGCGGCCCCTCCTCGGCCCACGGACAACAAGCTCGCCCGTCCCTCGCAAAGCCTTCATGCGACCAAACAGGTTCCCGAGCGGTCCTTAAATCCCGGTGTATCGGCAGGCCTCGATCATAGTAAGAATGTCGAAGTCCGGCACCAGCAGTCTCCCACGGCGAACATCTCGATGGGAAGTTCATCCCGGAAGACGGATTACGGGCAACAACAAGCACGCTTGGGGAGGTCAAGCGCGCACCAAACCCGTCGAAAGCACAGGTCTGTAGCATCCCCAGCTTCGCCCATCGACACCGCGTCTCCGGATCTCTTCCTGGATTCTATGGCTTTACAGTACCCTGTCGAGAAGGATGGCTTCAGCAGGTCCGTCAACCCATACAAACAATACTTCCGTACTTCGTGAAGCCCCCGGCATTGGCTTTACACACCAGCTTTTCACCTATCCATCTCACCGTATCCCTGGACTCCAGTTACCACGAATGCTTGCAGATCTAAGCTGCAGAGTATCTATGGACAGTTCTAGCGCCATGCACATCCACAGATACCTTCCAGGCGGTGGCCCACACACATCGGGTCGCACGCGTCATTCCCTTTCGTTCACAATCCGACTATATTAGAATCCGATGAGAAGGCGTTATGACATGTACTATGTACGATACGCAGTCAAGAAGAGAAATATACGAAAACTACTTCATACAATAGTTACGAGAGGGCTAAGGGATATAATTTATACGTAAGCTGAGAAGGTACGAAAAGGACACACGCAATCCGAGTCGCGAATGCACTTATTTGCGCGCTGGTGCAACCTTCTCCATCCATGCAAGCAGCGCATGATTCACCTTATCAGGGACCTCCAGCTGCACCCAATGACCCGCGTCAAACATCTGCACCGTGCCGTTCGGGCACAGCTGGCGCAGGATGTCCTCTGACGGCTTCGCGACGCAGACGTGGTCGCGCGCGCACCCAGCGAAAAATACGGGGTGTTCGAGCTTCAGTTTGTTCCGTACGGCTAGTGATTCAGACAGGGCCGAGCCTCGGGTCAGCAACCTCACGTGGTCGGGAACAAGGCAAGAATGTCGCACCTTGGTCGTCCTTACCCATAAGGTCCGTTGCCATGACTTTGAACCACTTAAGCGCTGCGCCGAGCCCGCCCGCCTTCCGCCAGTCACCGAGCATGCGGGCCGTGTCCTAAGACGTTGGCAAAGGAATGAATTAGTATATAATGCTCGTGAATTACAGTTAGACGACGCACCTCAGGAGAAATGAAGGGTGCAAGGGGCGCCTTCTTCCCCGCTTTGACCCAGGGCTCGAGCCGGCCCGGAGGTGCGAGAACGGTCTTCCAGAGGTTGAGGTCCGAGGTATACCAAAGGGTGAGAAGAGACTCGAACTAAAGTGGCAGGGCGCGGTGTAAATAACATGAAAGGTTGGTTGATGGAATGAGGGAGACGTACATTGGCATCCACCACGCCCTTAGCGGAGTCGTCGGCAAGATAACTGAAAGCTGTCAGAGTTGATCCACCCAAAGTATGAACCGGAAAGATGCATACAGCCAGTATCCGAACAGTTCTGAACCTGCCAGGTTCTTCTGGTTGTTCAACACGGCCTTCAAGTCGAAGCCGGGCAGAGGAGGACAATATCCACTTGCAAGGAACGCAAACGCGGCAAAGCGCGTCGGGTAATACATGCCTAGACGTGAAACGAGGATGGAACCCCTGCGAACCGTGAACGGTAGCGAGCGGTGGTTAGGACTCCTGGTAGACGACATCGAATGCAACCTGCTACGTACCAGTCGTGTCCAACCGCAACCACGCGCGTCAGCTCGAGCTGGTCGAGGATATCCACCAGGTCGGCTGCAACCTTGCTGGGGACGTAGCGCTCCACGTTCGAAGGCTTGGACGAGCCACCGTGGCCTAGCAAGTCGGGGGCGATAACTCCATAGCCAGCCTTGGTGAAGAATGCGACCTGGTGACGCCAGTCGTACGCTGTCGAAGGGAAGCCGTGCACGAAGAGCAGAGTGTGTTTTGACGCGTCACTGGCTGGAGAGACGAAGGTATGATAGGTGTGTCCAGACCGCGTGCGGATGTCCTTGTAGGCGCGGAGATCCATAAAGAGCTGTACAAGAGTGCAAATTATAGTCAGGAGCGAGAGGAGAAAGGTAGAGGTGCTGGGAGAAGGCTATTGCGCAAGTGGGATGAGGGAAGAGTTGAAGGGGTGGTTGAGTGCAGGCGCCCCAGACCGGACGGCATTTTGAGTGAGCGGTGTCCTTTGTTCTCGCCGGCCATGAAATTGGCAGTTGCTCGTTCCTCGGAAGCGGATTGAACTCTGCGTGGCGATCAAAGCTGGTAAGGACAAAGCACATGTAAGGCCGCATACCGTATGAAGGTGCGCAACTTTAAAGTGGAGAGACTCGATTGAATAGAGCCAAAGATCCTCGCTTAAAATAAAGATAAAATACGCAACGAACTATCGACATCGCAGCACCGGTAGCCCCTTCCACAGAAACCCACGGCCACGCAGGCGCAGAACAGTTTGAGAGACATGAATGAGTCCAAATAGACCATATGCTTGACAAGATGTGCAGTTGAGCACCGAGGACCACAGTAAGGCAAAAAAAGTCTCGGCAAGGCACAAATAACTATGGCCCGAAAAATTCAGCCAGACGACATTCCCAACAAGCTGAGCATAGCCTGACACGACACAGGGATAGCAGGCGCGGATTTCGAAGCTTGCTTGTCGAAGCCGCGGAGTACAGGACAGAGAAGATATGTGCTGCGTGCATGTAGGACTGTCGCATCAGCAAGCGGGAAGCAGGGACAGTCGGCGTATTCTTGAGGGCAGTTGGAGAGTATACCGACAAAGCGGCACCGCGGGGAAACATAAGAGAGAACGCCCTCCATGGCGTTCAAGAATCAATTCGCCAACCTGCCAAGTTCGGCGGGTCCCGCCGATTGTCAGGCGCCCGAAGAACGATTCGCGATTCGCGGCTATTTGCGACATGACGTCAAGGATGTACATGTGTAGCATTCATCAGGAGCGAACGTACCCCGCAAACCCTCTCCTCTGTGAGGACCCACTACCAGTTATGTTATACTTGAGCCGTATCCCCCTCATTTCACATCCATCTTACACGCAGCCATGAAGGTAGTCTCTCCCAGCCCACATTACTCGACTCAAATCGCTCACTCCATGGAACATCTGTTGTAGTTCGCCACTCAACAGCAGCAGGATGCTCAGCAGCACGCTACAGTATTGGGAGGGCTGAAAGGGTTGGCTGGGGGGCTCGCGGCCTCACTTCCTGCCTCGTACTATCTCCAACGCAAATTCACCTACTATCGCAACCTCCAGCCGTCGCTCAAGGCACTTGGTGTCATCCTTGTCGCTGTACCCGCATGCGTTATCTCGGCGGAGAAGGCAGGAATCGCGTATGAGCGTGAGCAGTGGTACGTGTCACACCCTCTCCTGGGCTACGTTCATGCTGACGCTGCAGGAATACTCAGGAAGGATGTGGGGAAGATGCAACTGGACGCTCAGCAGCGTCATCAGGAGGCCATTTGGGAGACTCTCACTCCCCGTCAAAAAGTCGGCGACTTCGTGAGAAGACACGAGTACGGCGTCATTGTCGGCAGCTGGGCTGTCGCGTTGACCGGCGCGCTTCGCTATGCCCTCAAAGATCCGTAAGTGGTCGACACGGTGTGAAGCTTTTGAAGGGATTTGCTCAACCCATCCCAGTATACAAAGCACCACCCAAAAGGTTTGTCGTCGTCGTGGTCAGCGTTAAGCTTCATCTAACCAGTACATTCTAGGTTGTCCAGGCTCGTGTCTGGGCACAAGGGCTAACGATTGGCATCATCATCGCGGCTGGTATCTTAACGCAAGCCCAACGTTCACGGATGCATGAAGGAGAGGACGAGCGCGGTGTCCGGCACCTGGTCAGTGTTACCCGCTCCGGAATTCTCTATCTTAGCATGTGTTCTAATTAGATGTGCTGGGACAGCCTACCGATCATTCTTGGATGGACGTCCTGCAAAAGAGAGAGAGGGAAAGAGAACAAGAGAAATCACGTGCCCTTACTGCCCGTGGCGCGTAGCTCCGAAGTTTTGTGTATGCCGTAAGTATCAGCCTAAGGCGAACTGGTACGCTGATGTGTTTTAGGACGACAGTACTAGTATCCCCAATGTACTCTATATTTCGCTCATGCTGCGCTGTATGTACGATCTAGAATTGCTAAGCGATTTTCCATGCCCTTAGGCTGGTGATCAGCGGTAGCAAATCTGTTGGTCATTTTCGTCTCGGAGCTACTTCCGCTCCTTTCAGGTGATATGGCAGATGTAAGCGGGTTCAATTACCCCATGAGGCTGACCACCCTACCGAAATGCCGAAGTCGCCGGTCTTTATCGTTGGCGGCTTCGTCTAGTACGGTGATACATCCTAACGTTTTAGGGCGTGACCTGAGAAATGCTTTTCGGGACAAGTGCGCACATGAGGCTGGACATTACAATAGGAGAGGTCCGGGGCACGGATTTTCGTGTGCGATCGAGTCAGAGTCCGAGGCGCGAGGGTAATCTGGGCGCCGGCTACCTTACGAAAATGAGCGAAAATGTCGAGTAAAGCAGAGTTGCGTCGTACTTGCGATCAATTGGCACTACTTAGGCCAGTAACTACTTACTGTGCAGTGGTTTCTTGACGTCGGTAAGGTGGCGGTGTCGGATTCTTGGCCCGGCGCAGGTGGTTCTCAGGCTCGCCGTGCCACAATGCGTGCCGAGATTGAAATGTCGGCCGCGGAGCGGTATCGATGACGCAAGGTCTCAATGGGTGCTCGAGTTTGCTGATGCACCCAGGCCCGTTCATGCACTGCGGTTTACCACCCAGGTGAAACCAGTGCGGGAGACGCATGTATCTGCCGGCCACTAGCAACTGAAATGTTATGAGAGAACAGAGATGCCGGTCGGACCCGACAAGGCCCGAAAACCAACTCGGTTCATTTTTCGTGGGTGCGTTGGGCATTGTGCGGGATCGCATCATACATCACCGTAAAATCGGTGGTGTTGAGATGACAAAGTATGCGACCGCACGATCTTATAAGTCCCTTTACTTAAGCCAAAAGGCCGGAGGCTTTCCACCTAGGGGTTCCCCTAACTTAGTTCTTCTGCCCTCTCCTCTCATCTGTTTGACTCCTAGGATTCGGCCATCGAGCAGCTTCGAGCCCTGCCCTTGTGCTCCCTTCCTTGACTGCCGCAGTCGCTGCACTAGGGCCGACAAGTCATCGTTGAGGAAGCCGAGATAATCCAGGAACATGGGCCGATACTTCATCAGGTGAGTTGGTCATCAGAGAGCCGCCCATCCGAGTCGTCGCAGCGCTCTGGCCCTACCCCGGCGTCTAGCGGCTCTTCACTGCAACCCACCATCTTTTGCCGTCCCCGTTGTCGTCTCTTCCTCAAGTTTCCACCACTCTACCTCTTCTTCATTCTGCGTGCATCCTTTCCCCCCCTCACCCCTGGCGGAATTGTCGTAGCACCTCGGTGGCTCACCTCTCCCTCCTCCGTTGTCGGGCCAACCCCTTCAACGCACCCACTTCCACCTCAATCTTTGCTCACCCAACTCCATGTCGCTCTCTAGGACTCTCTCTCTCGCCGGCTCGCTTGTCGGCGCGCTATGCAACCTCGCATTTGCACTCCGCCTTCTTGCCCTTTCTCGCTCGCTCGGCTGGGAAAGCGAGAGCGAGTGGGAGGGCTCAACAGATGCCTGGGCAGTGGACTCCGTCCGGATCGTCTGGACCCTCCTCTGCGCATACTTTGCTGCTGCAGCGGCATCGTGTTTCATTGGCTTCATCGGAATCGCTAAGGTATGTCTCGCCGCCCTCTCGTCCATTCCTCTGTCCTTCCGACCACCGTGCTGATCTGCGATTTGCTTTCCGTCGTCTCATCCGGCGATTACCCGCCTCTGCAGCACGTCCGCCTTTTCGTGCGCATCTACCGCGACTACTCGATAGCGGACTTCGTGTTCGTGACTCTAGCCACGCTCAGCGTCAGCTACACAACATTCAGCCAGCCGTACATCCGATCGTCGGTATGCGAAGAGCTGTCACGGCACCCTGAGCTCATGCGCGACATGGGCGAAATGGGTCTCTCGCTCGAGAACTGCGAGCAATGGTTCGAGCGTGCGGTCGTCGCAGTGCTCGGGATCATGTTCATTCTTATCGTGGTACGGGTGAGTGCTCCTCCGTCCTCCGTCCTCCTTTCTGCCAACAGCCTCCACCGCCACCTACGTCTCTTCTGTCGCATCTCGCCGGCTATTGGCTTCACACAGAGTCGTTTCAGAGTCTGTGGTTAAAGGCAGATGAGGAGCGCAGGTCATGGACTAGTGCGGTGGCGGGTTTGGTGACATTTGTCAGAATGCTGACATACTCTTTCCGGTTCTGCGCGCCGACTCGAAATACGCAGCTACACATCGTCATTGCGCTCTCGCAATACTACAGCTACATCTCCCGAGAGCTTCTTGCAGGCGTCCGGACACACATCCTCGGAATGCGCACAATCAAGACCGACATGCCGTTGCAGCGCATATACCTCATGCCTACACCAACGTCAACATCAGTTTCGCCGTTGGACGACCCCTCACATCAGTTCACAACACCCAGCGAGGGCGTAACCGTCTATGCGACGGTGCCAATCGGAGGGATGTCAGAAGAGGACGCCCGCAAGATGCACGCCACGCCCGCGTGGATCGCCGGGAGCCCCGTATCTTCCAGCACGTCAACGCCGCGGCCACATCGGCATTCACATTCGCACTCTCACACGCACCCCAATGCGCGTTGGCACTCCCACCCGCACAGACATACAGGTTCACGACCTGCGAATGACGAGAAGGCCCCATTCCCCGCATGAATGGGTCGTCTGCGGTCTCCTGGTCTCCTTTGGGACTTGCGGTGTTCCGTGTTTGCTCCGCTGGTTCGGTGCTTGTTCCTTCTCGTGTTTCGAGGGGGCCAGTAACGCTTCTGGCGATTAGGACGGAATAGTGTTCTGTTTCCATACTGATGATGATTACCGTGCATCCACATTGTCCATGGCCCTGTATCCGAGTGTGTCCTAGTACGTATAGGTTATAATCTTATCGCGTCGTAGGTTCCGATGTCAATGTCCCCGACCTACTCCTCATCCCCGGTAGCCCCTCGTCCTGTCTCTCGAGAGGTCTTGATGATAGTGCATCCCCCCCCCCCCCATTCATCCGTCTTCATCGCCGTCTTCTCCCTTCTAGCCATCCTATCACATCCTGCGCCATCCATCACCGTCGCATCTGCATCTTTCCACTATCCGGTGCTTCCTTGCAGATTTCCGCACATTCCTCTGAACCTCTGCATATCCGGATTCGTGGCATGTACTTTGTGTCCCCCCTTCCTCTCATGTACACCGCATGCCCTGTCAATAGCCCTGTCGATGGACAGACGTCGTTCTAGTTACGTACGGCGACATTGCTCATGTATGTTTAGCTCTTTCTTTCACGGGTATTCTCTCTGCACCTTGGAGTCTAGGCTGGCCCATGGCCATGAGCCCCCCCGCGTGCGAACACGATCGTCCCACACGCGGAGATAGGCCGAGCTACGCATATGAAACTAGACTTCGGTGCACGGGCAGTGACAGCGGGCGGTGGGAAGCCAGTGGGCGAAGGTTACGTTCAACGTTCAACCGTCGAGCTCTTCGTCAGTTCGCCATGGACGGGCCCGGGACATGATCGAAGGTGCTCACAACACATGGGCGAAGCGTGGCGGAAATTGTGCGGCGGAGTCGAGCTGCGTCGTTCGAAAATTCAGAAGCTGCAGCTGAACATCAAAATGGCCGGCGCGAGGGTCTGGTGGGTTGCCGGCGCGGAAATTCCTGGGGACTGGGTCGCGTACGGTGGGGTGCTGGTGGGGAAGATCAGAGGGTGCTGTAAGCCTCTGCTCTTCTTCATGGGCCAGCCTGGGTTGATGACGTCAAGGCGACGTTCGGCCGCTTGTAGAGCGGGTGTTCGGAACGTTCAAGAACGGCACAGGTTCTTCGCTGGGTGCGTCGCCCGTGGACGGTATGTGCCCGCTGCAGCCCGACATTGACCGCCGTTGGACGTCGCAACCGTACCGGGTCGTTCGGGGTTTGCCGCGGAGCCACTCAAACCAACAGTACGAAGTAGTTGGGTCGTTCCTGGCCGGCAAGTCGACGAACACCGCAGACGCCACAGAGCTGCGCGAGAGAACAGAGTCCGATGGATGAGGTGAAACATACCGCTGATGGATATGTTTGTCGGGGATCGGGGTAGACGCGTGGGCTTGAGGCAAGGGGGCTCATGGGAGAATTTGTAGTAGATGGGCTGGGCGCCTGCGGGCGAAGAGCAAGATTTCGCAGTCTGGTCTGGCCGAGACTGTCGTTCTCCATCATCCCTCCTCCTTGCCTCATATACCCCTCCTCTCCTCACCTCCGCTGCACATACGCGTCCCTCTCTGCTACCTGTCTGCCGTCTCCGCCAATCCATGGCGCCCAAAACGCACCCACGTTCGCCCTCGCCCGCCCCAGAGGCGGAGCAGCCGTCCCTCCTCAAAAGGCTCAAGTCCAGCCACATCTCCGAAACCCCAGCATCCCCCACATCTGACTCGACACCGCACTTTGCGACCGGTCTGTTCGCGCCGTCTAATATCCACAGGTTGCATACGGAATACGAGAGCAGCGCGCCCTTCAAGCACACTCTGGTCGACAAGCTGTTCCAGGACGGTCTCCTGCACAAAGTTAAGGACGAGGCGCTCGCAGAGCTCAGCTTCTCAGAGAAGGAGACAGACATCTACAAGGTGCGTCATCCTCGCGTTCTTGCCGTCGCTCGCGCGCGCGCGGTGCAGGTATTCGCCGCCGCGCGGGTCACTCAGCGTCCGGGGAGGAAAAGAACCGTAGCACCGCTGCGGCGGACAATTCGGACAGGCTGGTGCTGATCTAAATCTTATCAGGTCTACCAGACGGGCGACCTCGCCTCACTCTCGTACCTCACCGAGCAGCAGATCGCACTCCTCCCTTCCCTCCTAACGCTCCGCAATGCGCTGTACTCGCCCATGTTCCGCGACTTTCTCCGCGCCGTTACGGGCTGCGGGCCTCTCTCCGGCTCGAAGCAGGACATGTCGGTTGTGTCGTACCGGAAAGGGTGCCACCTGCTCAACCATGACGACGTGATCGGCACTAGACGCGTCTCGTATATCCTCTACATGCCGCTGCCGCACTACCAGGGATGGCAGGCGGACTGGGGCGGCGCGCTCGAGCTATACCCAGTGAAGCCTGGCCCAGAAGGCGTCCCCGAACCTGAACCGGTGCCTGAGAAGAGCATCCCCCCGTCCTGGAATCAGTTCATCTTCTTCGAGGTCCAGCCAGGACGCAGTTTCCACTCAGTCGAGGAGGTCGTCGTGGGAGAGTCTGAGGACGGTCGGCAACGGCTCAGCATTAGCGGCTGGTTCCACGCAGCCCAACCTGGTGAGGAAGGCTACGTGCCAGAAGCGCAGCCCGAACTGAAAAGCTCGCGTGAGCAACTGGTGGGTCTCGTCCCTGTCGGTGTCATAACCATAGATTATTCAGCTTGACGATTTCTCCCAGGCATCGACTCAAACAGACTTCAAGTCATACCCCGAAACCGCCGACCCACCGTTGCCAGACGACCCGCTCTCGGAGGAACACGTCTCCTTCCTCTCCGAGTTCCTCAACCCCGTCTACCTCCAGGCCCGCACGATGAAAGCGCTCGCTTCCCGCTTCGTCGAAGAGTCCAGCCTCGAGCTGCACTCCTTCCTCTGCGCGCCCCTCGCCGACAAGCTCCGCACCGCGCTCGTCGAGAAGGATGAGCAGGACGGCCTCGGCCCGAAGCGCGCGACGCGCATTCCTCCGCACTCCGCGGGCAGCCAGGGCGCGTGGCAGCTCCGCGGGCCCCCGCACAAGTGGCGGTACAGCAGGCTGCGGCCGCTCGAGGGTGGTGGGCCGAAGATGGCAGTAAGCCCGCGCTGGGCGCATGCGGACGTCGACGACGTCGTGCGCAGCCTGCAGGACGAGCTGTATCCTAGCACGGCGTTCCGCGCGTGGCTCGCGTCCGTGTCGAAGCTCCTGCCCGTACGGCACGCGGAGGAGGCGCGCCGGTTCAGGCCGGGGCTCGACTATACGCTCGCGACGAGCGAGGCGGCGGAGGCGAGGCTGGACGTCGTACTCGGTTTGACACCACAGGTGGAGCCTCCGCAGGAGGAGGGGAACAGCTCGGGTGGGGCGGAGACGACTCCTGTTGGGTGGCAGACTGGCGAATGGGGCGGTTGGGAGGTAGGCTTTGTTACGGCTTTCGTGAGCTCCCAATATCTAACTTGCTGTTCGTATCTTACAGTGTTACATGGCTCCTCACGAAGAGGAAGACGACCCTGCCGTCTACCGCTCCGGGTCCGCAAAGAAAAAGAACGGTACCAACGGCACGAACGGTCATGCGGAGCCCGAGTCCAAGGAGGAAGAAGCCATGGAGGAGGTCGAAGGGGACGACGAAGATGAGGACGAGGACGACGGCACATTACTAACCGTGCAGCCAGGCTTTAATCGCCTGCTGCTCGTCCTGCGCGATGAGGGTGTCATGCGTTTCGTGAAGTATGTCTCCGCCGCTGCCGAGGGCTCAAGATGGGATATTTGCGGCGAGTTTGAGATCGGGATGATTCAGGAGGACTCAGCAGACGAGTCATGATGCGAGCAGGGGTGGTTGTCTGGTGTGCGTGCGATTATAATGCGGTCCTTGCATTGCATGCCCCCGATCTTATTTGGTATACTCGTATATTCCCCTGGCTCCGAAGAAGTAGTAATAGCAGCCTGTAATGACATACCATCACCCCCACATATCAGACTGTACAAGCCAAACATGATCGTGGGTATTAGACAGATATCTACGTCGACGCACAGCAATACAGCGTAAGTACTAAAACACGATCTTCTTGCCCTGACTTGGGACGATGGAAGGATCTTCGCGCTTCGCCATGGCAAGCGCGGCACCCGGCTTCGAACGTGCGGCTCTACGCCCTTTCTCCCTTCCCTTCCCCTGGTCCTCTCCAGCGACGCGCCGCTTCTTTGTGGGCTGCTCTGGCTCCTCGGCCTCATTACCCTCCTCTGCTCCCGCCTGGTGGTGCCGGGCTGGACGCTCACGCTTAGCCACCTGCCCCTTCTCCCGGGGTTTCTTCTCCCGCGGAGGCCCTCCTCCGCCCCGGCGGACGGCTTCGGGCGACGCGTATTCCACGACAAGCTTCCGTCCGTTAAGATGGTGGTTCCGGGAGTTGGTCAGCGCAGCCGTGGCGTGTTCTGTGCTCGCGAAGTCCACGAAGGCCCATCTGTTATCAGATAAGTGCGCATGTGGTCAGTTCCTTGGGTCTAAGGCGGACACAACGATGACGTTCGCGTCTTCCCCCCCGCCCCCATTCATACCTCTGGGGGCCGAAGGTGGGAGGCGTCGTCTGGACTCGGCTAGATGCGACGAGAGCGAGATGCCGTGAAGGACGCGACGCGCGAGCGTGTCGGGACACGTAGGGCGGACGTAATAATTGACAGAACGCACCCTTTGCACTTGCCGCTATCCTCGAACGTTCCGAGACGGACCTTGCGAATCCACTTCTCGTCAGCGGACGCATCCTTGGCGCGGTGAGAATCCAACAGCTCGCGGATAGAGTCCTCCGTCGCCTCGAAACCGAGGTTGCCTAGGAAGAGTGTTGGTCCTGGAGGTTGCTTCTGTACAGCGAGGATCTTCTGTGCGGTCTTTGTGTGTCCGGTGGTCTTGGACCCCGGCAACGCGCCATCTGCGCCCGCTGCGGCTGTGGGCGCAGGACGACCATTGAAGTCGTCGCCTACAGTGACACTTGAGCGGTGGCAGACAAACCGCGCGTTTGGCGTACTTACCGTCTTTAATGAGCAAGCGACGTCCTTCGAGATGATTTTCGGACATGGTTATCGCCACGGTTTTCGCGTCCGGCGTCGCGAAGTCCACATATGCGAAACTGCAGCAGAACGATAGATGTATTGTTTGTACAGCGAATACACAGTTGAACAGGTGATATCAAAACTGACCCTCGGTTCTCCTTCCGTAGACCTTTGCCCTCTGGACCGCCCTGCGCCATCTTCATCGGCATATGTATTCGTGTGATCTCCCCAGCTCCTTCAAAGAATGTCCTCAAAGATTCCGCCGTGGTTTTGAACGAGAGGTTGCCGACCCATATAGAGTTCTGACGTTTGGGTAGTTTAGAAGGTGGAAGCTCAGCCGTGTTCCTCATCTTCCCTTTGCCCTTTTTGCTGGGGATATCGCTAACGGGGTCAGTGTCCTTCTTCGCAGTGCGCTCTGCTTTTTTCTTCTGTCTACGTTTTTGGGCATGCGACAGCACTACTCCCTCTCCTTCCTCCGCGTCGGATTGAGAGTCGCTTGAGCTGTCGGAACCATCGGAGACGTCCTGGGCCTCAGAAAGGCTTTCGGTCTCATGATCTGAGATATGCTGCCTCTTGAGAGAGCGCCGAGGCGAGACTGTGGACTGTTCCGAGTCGGAAGAGCTGGAGGAAAACATGGATGGGAGAGAGGCAGGCGCATACAAGCCGGCGAAGGAGCAGAAAACTCGGAGACTCCGCGTCCCCGGGCCGGAGGTCGAGTTAGGCCGGCAACGGCCGACACCCAATGGAAACCAACGGCGCTTAGTACGTCCAGCGACGCTCACCGTGCACCCGACTCATCAGCGACTCTCCTGTCTCGCTTTAGTCTTGACCGATAC
>BACB01002641.1:0-18996 GCA_000338015.2 Ganoderma multipileum BCRC 37180
TGGCTTTTATGTGCAGCAAGACAGCAGTTCGCAACCTAATACATTCCGGCCAACGCCACGTACAGTACATGAATGCTATCCGCTGAGTTGAAGGTATGCCGGGATATTTCAACATTTGACAACATACTCAATACATCAATTTTGAAGATGTACTCGCCATTCTGCGTATGGAGCTCTGAAGACGCCTCAACCCCCAGTTGAGTTCTCTCCCTTCTCCGGAGTTTCTTTTCCTCCTTGAGGCAGTGGCTGAACAGCTCACATATCCTCTGCAGCTGATAAGGTTCTTGACGCGAGGCGTAGCGGAACCGTCTTAGACAGGAAGGGGTTGACAACCTTGGCCATGCGATCTGAGATAGCCCTGCCGTATTCGTCCAACGTTTCAGTTCGAGGGTCGACCCAACGGTGATCGAGGGCAGTCAACGTCTTCTCTGGACACCTGCTCTAACGGATTATGCCCTAACGCAGGCAGAATGGCCTTGAGATAGAGTTTTCGGTCGCCTTAGGACGCTCAGGCCCTTGTTTAAAATCGTTGATCTAAGGACTGAGAGAAGGAGTGGTCGTTCATCGCTCACTCCCCACTTCCGACATGTCCAGTCTGGGTCGAGACGGTGTGAATACGCCTGCTGTAGCCTCTGTCGTTGCCCCTGCTAGCATATCGGCGTCTGGCAATGGCACGGTTACGGTTACCGTAGCCCCGTCAGAGGTACGTACGAGATTTCGAAATTGCCTGCCTTGATGGGGCGACCTGATCTCCTTTCAGGGACATCCAGAGAATATCTGGTACGGGATCCTCTGTCTGCTTGTACTTGCGACGGCAACGAACGTTTCGTACGTGCTATGGGTGGCTCGCTGCCGCTCTCAAGCACGTCCGGAATCGACGACCACAGCCCTTGCCCCGCGTCAACGCTCTGGAAGACCATCATACCGTCGAATTCCCCAGGTCATCCTCTCCGCATTACGTATCTTCGCCTTCCGACTACGGGTCCCCCATGTCAACATGTTGATGGCGGAGGTGTTGTTCACCATTCTTTGGGTGGGAGGGTGTATTGCCTATATTTTTGCTCCATGTGAGTATCGTCACGGCTTTGGGTTTAGGTGCGCCTGTATGATTGAATCCTTTTGGACACTAGCGGACAACGTCCTTCCTCGGGTCAATCTTCAGCCAAAATACTGGGGTAACTCCGCAGGAAGGATGGCCGCGATACAGCTCCCTTTCGTTGTTGTTCTGTCCATGAGGAATAATCCCATTGCTTGTAAGTGAACAGGGAGTAGTTGTACCCACCGAGTCTGACTACTTTATCGTAGGGTTAACAGGTATAGGATATGAGAAGGTGAGTTGCATGCGTAGGTAGTCATACCGTTTTCTCAACGCTCGAATGTAGCTGAATATATTGCACCGAGTAATATCGCGCTGTATCTTCCTCTTCATCTGGCTGCACTTCGCTGGCATGTGAGTCTTTATTTGCCATTCGCATATACCTGCACGAACAAAGATTTCTATACAGGTACTCTTATTGTCGATCGTGAGTTCACACAAACCACTGCATCTGCAACGCGACTGACGGCCCTACAGGTTCCTGAGAATGTTGAGTGAAACGTGGAAAATTCTCGGGTTGGTCGGTGCCGTCGCACTAACGGCGACCACAGTCATCGGCACGAAGACAGTCCGCCGACGGTTTTCCGAGTTCTTTTACCTCTCTCACGTTATCCTCATCCTGTGCGTCATCTCAACTTTCCCCGCATCCCAGATGTCGTCACTCCGTCGCTTTCTAACAACGGTCCAATAGCCTCTTCCTCATCACCACCCAAATGCACGTCACGCCATCCGGGCACGGCGTGTACGTCTGGCCGGTTTGGGTCCTCTGGGGCATCGACCGCGCCGTCCGTTTAGGGCGTTGCGTCCTCCTGAATATCATCCGCCGCCCGAAATGTCGCAGCGCTTTCGTCGAGGTCATCGGCCTCGGCGGGCTCCGTGTCACGCTCAAGCGCAGGATCCCCGGCGGCTGGCGGGCAGGCCAGCACGTCTTCGTCACGTTTCCGACGGTGGGCGTGCAGTCGCGCGCCCTCACCATCGCAAATGCGTACGAGCCGGAAGCTGATCATGCTGGGGATGGGGCAGAGATGGCGTTCGTCGTGCGCACCACGGACACGCAGACGCGGACGCTGATCGACCGTGCGCTTGCAACGGGGAGCTGCGAGCTCCCTGCGGTCGTTGAAGGGCCATACGGGCACCCCGACGACATCCGCCCGTTCTCAACGTGTGTGTTTATCGCAGGTACGTTTTGCTTGTGGCGCATGAAGGATTGTGATGGACTCAGTGGCCTGACGTGCTTGTCAGGCGGCACCGGGGTTAATTACACACTCGCGCGGATGCAGCAGCTCTTTAGGTGTGTAGATAGTTTTCTTCATCCCCCCACCCGCGACTTTGTCCTTGAACTGTTCCTCTTTGATAGGGACATAAATACAGGCGACGCATACGCAACCCGCGTGATGTTCGTTTGGATCATCCGCACGGAAGGTCCGTCCGTCTATTCCAGAGACTACCGCTAACAGAGTTAACCGTGAACCATGCTGCAGGCGAGTACCGGTGGCTCACAGCCGACCTTTCGAGGGTGCTCTCCGCAGCACCCCCAGATCTCTCCCTCGCCGTCGACGTGCACGTCACGGGCGGCCGCGCCCTAATCGAGTCGCAGATCCACTCCCTCCTGGCGCTGAAGCAAGGCAGCTACACCATCGACGACAGCAATTCCGGGAAGTCCCTCTCCCGCTCCTCGTCGTCCTCATCGCCGGGGCACGGAAGGCACCACAGGCACTGCTACTCCTGCTCCACCTCCACCTCCGCCGAATCTAGGTTCTGCGGGCCTCCGGGGCTGCCCGACTCCCCGACCCTCCCTCGGGACCCGGGGAGCGCGTCCCTTTCGCGCACGATCTCGACTTCAACCTCAAGCTCGGCTTGCCCATGTACGTCTCAGGAGAGTGCGGCACCTCTGGCTGAGACGCTGCAGCCGTACACGTGCTCGTGCTCGTGTTCGTGCTCGCGGTCGCGGTCGCCGAGCATGCTCCACAGCCCGATGTCGGACCACTCGGACAGCCCCTCGACGATCGCGTGCCAGGCCGTGCGGCGCAGGTATGGCCGGCCGGGTGTCCGCAGGATCCTCGAGGACGAGGTCACGACGGCGCAGGGCGCCGTCGCCGTAGACGGTGAGTCTCGAGCTTCATGTCTATGCCGTGACTCGTGAATATCGGAATGGGACTGGCTTCTCAGTCGGAGCGCTCCGCGATCACTACTGTGGTTCGCTCGCTTGACTGACCGTCGTGGGGGCGCGCCGCGGGAAGCGGTGGGGGCGTGTGGCTCGATCGATGCTCATTGGTTCGTGTGTTGAAACGAGACGTTGACGGTTTTGGGGGTGCCCGATGTTTTAACCTTTCCAGTGGCCGGCCCAGACGAGCTGGTTAACGCTGTCCGCAGCGCGCTGTGCGCGCCTTTCGCGGGACCCGTCGCGGTGCTGAAGGGGGCTCCGACTGTCATGCTCAGCATCAAGCAGTTCCGGATGTAAAGCAGTACGTATGCGTTTCCAGGGCGCAAGATGTACGAATAGAAGATGGATGAGGTAGACGTAGATGGACGTGCACGGTACGGATTACCGCTCAAAAAGTTCTAGGTGTAGTCTAGGCCTATGTATTCGTACGGAACAACGGAAAATGTGTAGCGTCAATCATAACGGACTGTGAGAGTGCAGGTGAACACACGGCCAAAGAATGCGAAGGGGGTCTGCGGGGTAACGCGATCCTTGGCGAGCAAGTCGGTAGCGAATATTTCTATGAAAGCGGGATAAATTATTGTCCGACCAATGACCATTGAAAAAACTGGTAACTATTATGATTTAGAATACAGCGGATGATGAGGCGATAGCGAGCGTGGGTATGAGAATGCAATGCGGTAAGATGGTGCTACAATTCGTCATGGACATCATGAAGGGACCCACTCGGATAGACCAACGACAGACAGAACGGCTCAGTGCTGAGCGCTCATGCGGAGTGCGGCTGGGGCTGCGCCTGAGCGAGCTGGTGGAGCTTGAGCTCATTCTCCTCCTCCTTCGCCTGCTTCTCGAGGAGCTCGGCCCACGAGTGGTCGATGCTGCGGGTAGCCGCCGCCTGCTTGCGCTGAGTCTGGGTGAGGACACCGGCGGCGATGAGGACACCGATGGTGAGGCCCTGTGCCCACATACGGGCCTGCACGATCTTTTGGGGCGTCGTCTGGTAGCTGCATCGCGATTGGTCAGAGGCCCATCTCACAGGTGCGGTGAGAACAAATAAGCGGCGCACCGGTTACGCATGACGATAGTAGCAGCGATGGCCATGCTGGCGGCCCAGCTGCCGACGATGACCTTGTACTGGTTGCGCATCGCCCAATCCTTCATCTTCTCCCCACTGCTGAGCGCCTCCCAGCGGTTCTCCTCCTCGCGCTCCTTGTCGTCGAGGAGGGCTTTGCCAGCGCCAGTCCAGGTGGACTCATCGAATTCAACACCACGACGCTCACTCTGGATGGCGTAGGTGGGAGCAACGATAAGGACGACGCCAAGGGCCTTGAGCTGGGGAGGGAGGGCGCGGAAGGCGGGCCAGCGGCGGTTAGCGTACCACATACTGGGGAGGGAGATGGCGAGACCGGCGAGGATACCCTCGATCGCACCGCGGACGGTGGCGGCGTGGTGACCGGCAAGCTCTTCCTCAGTTGCAAACTGGATCGGGGATAGTCAGTCGGTGCTGCCATTGCAGGGGAGCGAGCGCCCGGATCGGGGAACGCACCTTCATGATTGGAGAGCAGAAAGGGTGTGTCTTAGAAGTCTATTCGAGGCGGCTCTAGTGTTCTAGTGGCGCAGGGCCGAATGGATTTGTGGGGAGGCCTGAGGAGACCAAGAACAAGATGGAGAGCAGAGACGGGCGGAGGCGGTGAGTGGTCGGTTATATACAAGGTGTTTTGAATGCCGGGTTGCTGCGAGCCGCACAGGAGCCAGGAGCGACCAGCGGGCAAAACCGGGAGCCAATGACGAATTCACCCAGTCCACGGTGCATCGTCCGCCCAGGCGTCCGTCTGCCGATGGCTCCGCGCTGAGCAGGGCACAGCAGGGCTGACATGCCTGAACAAGTGACCGCTTCCGCAATTTTTGGCTCACGTCAATAGGCGTGCCGTGCAGCCTCGACTGGGCGAGGTCGTCGCTGGAGTAGACCCATCTCCATTCTCATTGGCTCCTCAGTCCGTAGTCTCCCGAAATGGCAGGTGCTTGCTCCGCGAGCGCCCGACGGTGTACTGAACTCCTCCGAGTCTGGTCGGACGACTCCGACTCCGACCACTCCGGTCTCTGATCTCACACTGTCCCGCCCACCCATCCTATGGCCTCCAGAATGCTCTCTAGCCTCGTACCTACTCCCACACTAGACCTCTCTAACCCCGCAAAAGCCAAGTCCTCCAGACAGAACACGCGGACAGCCAGTGTCTCCAATGATCACCCCCCGCCTGCCCTGACCCGCACCGCCGTCTCGCTGGAATATGCTTCGCTGCGCCATACCGGACATTGTCCATTAGGCATGTACGTCTCGCCCTCGCCCGATAATCTCATGGTGTGGGATGCGGTGTTTTTCGTGCACCAAGGTACACCTGCTTAACGCTCGAACGGCCCTCCGGTGTGGCTGATAACGCGCTCCGTCCAGGCTACTACGCCGACTCCATACTTAAGTTCCGGCTCAAGTTCCCATCCAACTACCCCGAGCGGCCCCCTGTGGTGCAGTTCCTTACGGACGTTTTCCACCCACTCATCTCACAACAAGACGGGAAGTTTAACCTCGCCCCGCGTTTCCGTCCATGGAGGCCAAAGGAGCATCACGTCTTTGACGTCCTGCATTGGGTGAAGGCGGCGTTCAAGAAGCATGCCCTTGACGATATCAAGGAGTCGGATTGTTTGAACAAGGAGGCATACAGGTACGTGCACCCCGGATTGAACTGTGGTGGTCTGTGTTTACCTGACCGCGACCCTACCTTGTCCCAGACTCTACCATGATACCACCTCTTCTTTCGCCGCACTCGCCACGCAGTCCTCCATGCTCTCCCAGTCTGCCTCCGCTCTATTCGACAAGGACCACCCGTCGATGGCCGGAAAAGGCTCCCATAGCATGCAATTCAAAGAGCTTAAACCAGAACAGCTCGGTGCCCTGCGCGCCAGACTTGGCATTCAGGATTGGGAAGACGAGGCGACGTCATGATTCCTCACTGTTGTTGTGTATGTGCTGACGGGACAGCTGTGTGTTAGACATCATATACCCTCCCTGACAAAGGGCACAGTCCGCAATGCCGCATGGGTATGTAGGTTATGTAGATTATAACCAGTGTTCCAGAACCAAATTGGCTTATCGTACTAGTAAGCGATTGATGTTTTATGCATTATCCACGCGACAGTCCCGACATGATGGAGAACGTTATTCGATAACGAATTGTTTTGACTAAACCTCGCAGAAGGTGACCTCGGGTAATGTATCAATATAGCATTAGATACTGTATGTCTACTCTGAACGCATTCTAGCATGTCTTTCTCCCCGCGTTATCGGCCGAGAAAATGGTAATGAGCAAGGACGGGAGAAAGGCAACCTGGGATGAAGACTGCAAGCAACACTAAGGAATCGGGTACGATAGATACCACACGTTCATCAAAGTCTGTACCGATTGCCTGGCCGAGGATCCCTGTCCATGCGCGGCGTCGCAGGAACCCTAGCGTGCCGCCTCGAATGAATGATAGGGAAACACCACGGCGCGCTCGCGCACCGCGGGTCTAGAGAATGACTCGCGAGCACCGGTATCACCTCATGCTGGTGCTGATGCTGGTCTTCGCGCGAATGTGGACGTGAGTGTGGTGAACGCTGGGCGCGGGGCTGCGGCTCTCCCTGAGCCGCACTGCCGGTCGTCGTCGCAAGAGCAGCAAGAGCTGCAGTCTGTGTAACCTCCATCCTTCCCTCAGACGCGCGAGATGCCGGCACCTCGGGCGACTCAGGGATGGCAGGGAGGACTAGCAACCTTTGCGGCAGCACCTTCCCCTCGACCAGCGCCGCGAGTCAAGGGTCGTCCGCGGGTGCGGAGGACGCGACGGGCGCCTGGAGGGCGTCGATCGTCTCGAAGGGCGTGTCGGGGCCGGTGTCGTCGTCCTCCATGACGCGGCCGAAGTGCTTCGAGAGGCGCTCGATGACGAGCGGGTAGGGGAGGTGTTGTGTGAGTTTGCGGCGTGGCTGGACGTTGAGCGAGTGGCGCGCGTCGAGCGCGCTGTCGAGGACGTTCGACGAATGTGCGCCCTCGGAGAGCGAGAGCTTAATCGAGTACTCCTTGTCGGACTTGCCGCGCCCGTGGTTCCGCTCGTAGAGCTCGAACGTGATGTGGGACTGCCGACGCCGCACCGGTGCAGCGAAAGGAAAAATGGTCAGCCAGTGACGTAGGCGCGGGACGGGAAGGTGGGATACGCACGCAATAGTCGAGCTCCGGGATGCGACGATTCGCGATCGGAAGCCCGGACAGGAGGACAAGGTTCACGAGCGTGTGGATGTGTGACTCCTTGGTGAAATAGAGCGTCAGCCCGCACTCCTCGTTGTTCCGAGCGCGCTCCAGGTCGCCGACAACGTTGCGAAGAAGCGGCAACGACGTGAGCACACCAATCTCCTCCCTACGGCGTAAAATTAACACATAGCACCAATCAAAGAGCACGGATAGCATGATACGCACTTCTCCTCAGGCTCAATACCGTACTCCTGTGGAGCGACGAGGTCGAAGAGCGCCTTCGCGCGGCCGTACAGCTCGTGTAGCCGCCGGTCGTGCGGGGCCTGCTCCGTGCGGCCGTCCTCGTTGAAGATCGAGAACAGGAACGTGCGATGGTGGAGGGCGCAGTATTTGATTGTATCGTACAGCTCCGACACGCGGCTCGGGTCGAACTTCTCCTGCTTCACGTCGCAGAAGTCCTCGAAGAGCTTCTCCCACCGCTCGCGGAACAGCCACGGCTCATCGCCGCAGCACCACCGCTCCTGGATCTTGTCGACGTCCATCGTCTCCCAGTTCCGGCGCATGATGTCCCGGAATGTGCTGAGCAGCTCTATCACTTCCTTCACGACCTCGACTGGCTCCTTCTTCATGCTCTTCGGCCAGGTGAGCTCGGGGCGCTTCTCGGGCTCTCCTGGGCGAAGCAGGATCTTGAGACGCTTCTTGACGTCGTCCATGAGGTCTTTGGCAGCGTTGGAGTCATCAAGGAGGTCCTTCCGGACAATGAGCTTAGGCGGCTTCTGTGCAGGAACTGAGTTCTCCCGGCGCGGGGTATAGTGACTCCCTGAAGCATAACCATCGATGGAAGAACGGGACGAATGGACCCCGGACTGATGGCCACCATTGGCGGAGAGTGTGCTTGATGCTGCCGAGGAAGGCGAGGTATCGAATAGTGCAGTGGCAAAGATTTCTGCCGAGGCCACGACACGACGCTCAGACGACGTGTATATCTGATAGGATGACAGTCAGCGCACTCGTGTTGACGCCAAGATCCGAGAGCGCATACCTTGACATTCCTCAGAATATCCTTATCTGAGTTCGGAATGAGCGTTGTGCGGTAGAACAAGCAGATAAACGCGTATACTCATGATGGATATATCCTTCTTCATGTTCTCCCCAAGGTCGCGTGATTGGTATCGCGCCGAGTGCGTGAACTCGCCTCCCCACTTGAAGACGAGGGTCAGCTTCGTCAGCTTGCGCACCTGCCCCGGCTGCTTCTTCGAGTATACCGGCTTCAGCTGCGCCTTCGTTCCTGGCAGGTCGATCTTGCTGAACAGGGCGTTGTTGAGCTGCGTGAGCTTCACCAGATCCTCCCCATCGGCCCCAAGTCCCTTTGCCTCCTCGACAGCAGTCGCGATGCGGTTGAGCTGGCTACGTTCGCGAAGGATGATCTCCTCGCGCTCGCCGTTTAGAAGGGTGACGAAAGGTTGCGTCCATCGTTCGCCAATGGGGAAGTTGAACTTGAGCTTCTGCTTTGGAGTACGGTCTGCATGGCGGAAGACGGTGACGTTGGCCTTGAGGAGCCACGTTGGCTCCTCGACGGTCGCCTCGGCAGCTGGGAGCGGGCGCTCGGGAGATTCAGCGACATGGAGGCACAGAGAAGCGAGGATCTCCGCGGTACGGTCTACGCTGATGTGGTGAGTAACCATGAATGAGGTTGGAGTGAAAGGGCTAGCGGGCGATCTGATGGAGGATAAGAGAGATGCTGACCATAGTAGGTATCGTTTCCCTTGACAAAGCTCCAGCCATTGACGTCTATGACTTGACTTCGGCGCCCTCCGTCGCAGCGAAGCATGTCAAACCCGCAGACCATCTGCCCGAACCCGTCACTAATACGACGCGCCCAGGCTTTCTCTTCATCGCTCAGGTGAGTGATGAATCTGCAGCCTTGGTCAGAAAGCGTCCGAACAACCACGCATGTATACAAGATACCCACCGAATCTCCTTGCCCTCTGTATTGCGCCTCACGACACCATCGACCACTGGAGACTTGCGTGTCTCGGCGTGCGTGTAATCGCGTCCGACGGTGTAGACCTTGATGTCCTCCGAGTTATCCACGTCGATGAACTTCTCGTAGATGTAGGAGCCGTCGGTTCTGGGTGAATTGAGGTGAGGATCCAACTCGCTCGACTTGTTCCCCACCTATTTAAATGATAGTGTCAGTTCGGCTACTTTGGCCACGAAAATTCTAGCACTCAAAAATGGACCCGGACGGACCTTCCGAAATAGTCGTCGTCCGCCGCCGCCACGGAAGTAGATGTACACGTTGTGGTCTTCACCACTGACGGGCTTCTCGACGAAAGGCTTGTCCATGACCTGCCCGTCTATGATAATCGCATCGCCGTCCTCGCTCATGGTGACCTCGGGGGTGACCTGGAATCCTCCAAGCGAGATTCCGATCTTCTTCTTCATTAAGTCGCGCAGCTCATCGTCGATCTTGGGACCCCCATCGCGCGAAACCTCGAGGCGGCGAGGTGTCGGGACGTTGAGATGGTCGAGAACCGCACCAACTAGCCTGCGATCCCAAAGGAGGGCCTGTGGAGGTAGGTCGTTGATACAATGGGGCTGCCGTAACTTGACGTAAGAGATCGCCTTGTCCAGAGGGAAATCAGTCGAGAAAAACGAAATGAGGACGTCACACCGCGGCCAATTCTCCACATCTATATGAGATGCATTAGTGAGCTCATAGCGAAAAAAAAAGATGCGTACATACCTTCGTCGAGGATGACCTTGTCCCCGAACACTTTGACCTCTATTGCTCCATTTGATCGCTCGACCAATCGGGTAAGAATTTCTCGCATTGCTTTTGAGCGGGCCTTGATGTCCATGGCGCAGATGCCGAGGATGATGGGTGGCCTTGTTTGGTCCGTTAGTGCAGAGAGGTCCGAATGCGAGCCATTGGGGGATGGCGTCGACAGCCTTGGGTTAGAGGCGGATCGGGGTCCTGGAGAGCGCTCCGGAGAGTCGACGGGAGACATGACGATCGTGTCGGGCATTCTTGAAAGCCAAAAAGGTACGGGTATGAACCCCCTGGTTCTAGAGACCAAGTGAGGAGAAAGAAGAGAGGAAAGAGGGCCGAGTGGTGGTGGTCGTGTGCACAATTCACGCCAGGCCAAAAACACGAGCAGACGCGCACGGGCGCTCGCACTCCACCCACCCAAAGCTCAAGCGCTCAATCTCTGTTAGCCTTAGCCTTTTGGGACGCTGACTAAGGCCGTCAAGCCGTCGGCATCAGCTGATCGATCTGAGCGGCGGATCTGACTCATCCCGAACTGGGCGAGGCATTTGTGCGATGTCCGCGTCCAATGACGAAAGCCCCTCGCAATGGGCGCCTCTGCGATGAGGCATTTTCTGCGACCCTCGAACTCAGGTACTTAAACCCTCTCAGGTGGCCCTTGTTCTTCCGACATATCCTCGACGTCTTATTAACGCCTGTGACGACCTAATGTCTTCTATGCACACGCTTCAGCCACCATCTCGCCCTAAAATGGGCCAGCACAACCTATCTTCACGCAGAACCCGCCCACCGCGTCTCGACGGTATCTCCACCATGGGTGCCGAGACAAGCGAAATCACGACCACGATTCTCGTCTCCAACCTACACTGCGGAAGGTGAGCTTCCCTCGTCTCGGCATGCCCAGACCGTGAATGACATAACGTTACGCACGACTAGCTGTGTTAAAACCATCCAGGATGCCCTCGCTGCGTTGGCCCCTCCCCCGTCCTCTGTCGACGTCTCCATCGTTACCCAGTCCGTGACTGTCCATCACCCTCGCGCCCTTACACTCCCCATGCTCAAGGCTGCCATTGATGAGGCTGGATACGACATCCTCGCCACCCCCTCCACGGAGACTTTATCGCCCTCGCAGCCTGGATGGTCCAACAGTCTGGCCGGACTCGCTGGCATCGCCTCTCCGAAGCAGATGAAGCACCTGGACAATTGTGAGCATTGTCGTACCGAGCATCTCAAGGGCGAGCGCGCCGATCGTCCGGTAGAGAGAGTCCACGTCGAAGAGGTTAGTACTGACCTTGCCTCCCTCATCTTCCCAGTACTCACCCTCGCCTGCGGAACCTACTTAGGCCGAAGAAGCGTTTCCGGTCGAGAAGAAATTCCCCCTTGACTCGCCGGATGGCACAGGTGACCACTATGCATCCGCTCCCATTACGGCACCTTCTCGGGTCACTCTGTCCGTTGGGGGTATGACCTGTGCCTCTTGTTCGAACGCCATAACTTCGGCAGCCTCTCAGCTCCCAGGAGTATCAGACGTCGTTGTGAACCTACTCGGGAACGCGGCAATCTTAACAGTTACCCGCGCCGAGGTTGCTCCTGTCGTGGTCTCGGCCATAGAAGACATCGGATACACTGCGGAAGTTGTGAGCGTCGAGCCGCTCCAGGATCGGAAGGCAGCTCCTCGAGGGGCAAGTCAGGGAAACGGTCAAGTGCGCGTTGAGCTCTTGGTCGGTGGTATGACCTGCGCGTCGTGCGTTACGACGGTGACGGGTTTACTTTCGGACATTCCGGGAGTCTCGGAGGTCGCTGTGAGCCTCATTGGCAAGTCGGCTACGGCTCTTCTCGCGAGACGTGAGCTTGCACCTCAGCTGAAGGGGGCCATTGAGGATGCCGGCTACGAAGCGGAAGTCATCAACGTTCGTCCCGTGGAACAGCCCGATGATGAAGACATTGGGCCACGTACCGTGTCCTTGCGCATCAATGGCATGTTCTGCTCGTAAGTCCTTCCACGCCTTCGCCGTTGGTGGCTGTCTACAAACGTTGATGATGTTCATTGTCTAGGCATTGCCCGGAGAAAGTCACGAAGGCATTGCAAGTTCTCGGGCCGGACGTCACTATAGACAAACCACTCACCTCTCATACTGACCCCATCCTGACGCTCACGTACACACCCAACCCTCCAGACTTGACAATACGCACAATCATCCAAATCATCGAGGGAGCTGGAGAGCCACAGACGCCTTTCACGGCATCAATCCACCATCCGCGGTCTCTCGAGGACCGCGCACGGTACATGCAACGCCGCGAGCAGCGGCACATCCTATGGAGATTGCTCTTCTCCGTCGTCGCCGCCATCCCAATGTTCATCCTCGGTGTCGTGTATATGACCCTCGTGTCGTCCACGAACCCCACCAGGATGTGGCTGGAAGAGCCGATCTGGGCCGGCAACGCGTCACGGGGCGTGTGGGCGATGTTCTTCATGGCGACCCCGGTGATGTTCTATAGCGCGGGCATGTTCCACAGGCGCAGCCTGCGCGAAATCTACGCGCTTTGGCGGAGGGGGAGCCGCACCCCGGTCTGGAAGAGGTTCGTGAGATTCGGAAGTATGAATCTTTTGGTACGTCTCTCCCACCTAGCCCTTCGCCAACGCGCAAACTGATGAGCCCGCATAGGTGTCCACAGGTGTATCCGTCGCCTACTTCGCATCCGTTGCACTGCTAGGTCTCGCTGCAGCACAAACGCGGTCGCCTACTGGACAAGGGGATACTACCACGTACTTCGACTCCGTCGTCTTCCTTACCATGTTCCTGCTGGCTGGTGAGTGTGGTGGAAGTCAAGCAGGGATTGGCGCTTCTACTGACGTGAATTTTCTCACTCGTTTCAGGTCGGTTCCTGGAGGCGTTTAGCAAGGGCCACACTGCAGACGCGATTACCGCCCTAGGCAGACTGCGCCCGACGTCTGCCCTCCTCGTCGTCCCTACATCCGAGGCAGCAACAGCTTCCACGACCAAACTGTCCCGGACCAGCTCAGAGGACACCGCTGCTCAAGAGCGCGATCCGGAGAAGGGCGATGCCGAAGGTGAGGTGCAGAACCTCGCGTCGAAGCCTGGGACGAAGGTGGAGCGCGTGGACGCCGAGCTGCTCGAGGTCGGTGATGTCGTGCGCGTACTGCATGGCACGAGCCCGCCCGCCGATGGAACCATCGTCTCCGGAGACGGCGGCGCGTTCGACGAGAGCTCGCTTACGGGCGAGTCTAGGCTCGTGAAGAAGCAGGTCGGAGAGAAGGTCTTCGTTGGGACGATCAATAAGGCCAGCGTCGTCGACGTACGCGTGGACGAGATCGGCGGACAGACGATGCTCGACCACGTCGTGGAGGTCGTCCGCGAAGGCCAGGCGAAACGCGCGCCCATCGAGCGGCTGGTGGATATCATCACTGGCTACTTCGTTCCCGTCGTCACTCTCCTGGCTATCGCGACCTGGGTCATTTGGCTCGGTCTCGGGTTCGGGGGCGCGCTGCCACAGGACTACCTCGACATCGAAGTCGGA
This sequence comes from Ganoderma multipileum BCRC 37180, assembly GCA_000338015.2. Lineage (NCBI taxonomy): Eukaryota > Fungi > Basidiomycota > Agaricomycetes > Polyporales > Polyporaceae > Ganoderma > Ganoderma multipileum. The sequence goes on from BACB01002641.1 coordinate 13,848, forward strand.
GGGTGGGGTGGGTGTTTGCACGCCTTTAGCGATCCGCAGTTAAACTGACCACGGCGACAGCGGTCTGGTCTCTCGAGTTCGCCATCGCGGTCTTCGTCGTTGCGTGCCCATGCGGCATCGGTCTCGCTGCGCCAACTGCCTTGCTTGTTGGCTCGGGCCTTGCGGCCAAGTTCGGTATCCTTGCGCGCGGTGGAGGTGAAGCATTCCAGGAGGCGGCCCAGCTTGACATCATCGTCTTCGACAAAACGGGCACCTTGACGGAGGGTGGAGACCCCAAAGTAACTGACATCGAAATCGTCGCGGACCATACCGATGTCGGTCTGTCTCGAGAGGAAATCCTCGGGATCGCGATGGAAATCGAGGCAGCGAGCTCGCATCCACTCGCGACTGCTATTCGGAGCCACTGTGAGGACCACGATGCGAAATTGCAGAACGCCGTGTCTGTCGAGGAGACGCCTGGGCGAGGACTAAAGGCCGCGTTTTTATCCTTGAAGTGCATAGCCATCATCGGGAACGAGCCGTGGATGGAGCATCACCATGCGAAGGTCGATGGCAGGATATCCGATCTTCTCCACTCGTGGAAGTCTGCAGGGAAGAGTGTCGTGCTCCTGGCCATTCGCCCTGCACGCGAGTCGTCCACATCAGACTTCGTCGTAGTCGCTGCGTTCGCTGTGGCTGATCCTGTCCGGCCGGAGGCCGAGGAAGTGCTATCGCGCCTTCAGGCACAGGGTTTAGGGATGTGGATGATTTCCGGCGACAACGCGGTGACTGCGAAAGCTGTTGCGCGGTCGGTGGGCATCCCTGAGACCAACGTGATTGCGGAAGTACTCCCGCACCAGAAGGCAAGCATGAACGGAAGCTTCTCACCGATTTCACGTACTGACGTCCTCCGGTAGGCCGAGAAGATTCAGTGGCTACAACAAGTGGGAATGAAGCGCCCCGAGCGTGGCTTATCGAGGTTCCTCAGCCGGCAAAGACTGAACGAACGCTGCGTCGTTGCGATGGTCGGCGACGGGATCAACGACGCTCCGGCCTTAACTGCTGCAGACGTGGGTATCGCGATCGGGTCTGGCAGTGACGTCGCCATTTCAAGCGCGTCTTTCATTCTGGTGTCGTCAAACCTCCGCAGTCTGCTCACACTGACGGACCTATCGCGGAGAGTATTCAATCGAGTCAAGTTTAACTTCGTGAGTACGCACCTTCGAAGATGGAAATGTCTTGATGCGCTGACCGAATTTCCTCATAGTTCTGGGCATCGGTGTACAATGTGGTTATGCTTCCGATTGCTGCAGGTGTGGTCTACCCTGCCGGGCACGCTCGACTTGCACCTGTGTGGGCGTCGTTAGCTATGGCACTTTCGTGAGTAAAGAACACCTACTCAATATCTGCAAACGCTCTGACCTTTTCTCATAGATCTGTATCGGTAGTATGCAGCTCGCTTCTACTGAGATTATATCGCGAGCCCAAGATTGCCCATGTATCTCATTAAACGTAGACTACTCATCGGTTACCTTGCCTTTTCCTGTTGTAGTGGAACGTGTATAGTATCCCATTGCATTGTACAACATTAGAGAAATCCGCTTACAGCAGTAATGTACTACAAGATGTAATCAACCACGCAACTGCTGGTCCTTCCGCGTCTTGTAAAAGTCCGAGAAGGAAAGACGAATTCCCAAGAAACGGCAGTCGAGGTCGGAATGGGTTGCCAGTGCCAGAACGATGGCCTGCACGCGTTCGGAGAACGACGTTCCGTACTCCTTGACACGGGCGAGGATGCCTGGCAGGGACTCTTCAGTGTACCTGCGATCTCCGCTTTGATCGATTCGCGTGATCACGCCCTGCATGCCGATTTCAGTTACAAAAGCCCTTAACGAACTATCGAGCAACTTACCCGAGCAGCATCCCTGTCAGCATCCCGCCTCGCTGACTCCGATAAACAGTAATTGTATAAATCGTCCTAGCACAAATTCAGTGCATATCTCCGTTCGACATTGCAGCGTACTCACAGTGGCTTCGCGGAACTGCAATATCGATGTGAATACATCCCGAACTTGGTTGAGGAGGTTCTCTTCCCGGCCAGCCTTAGGGCTGAGCAAGAGCACCTTCTTCACCATGCGATCCAAGTACGCTCGGTGGTTCTCGATCAGAGCATCGAGGTCGCCTTCCTTCTTCTGAATGAAATTGAAGAGATCCTGCCAAGAGCACTCAATGACCTCGAGGTTGCAGTACGCCTCGAGCTGGCGGATGAAGTGTATCATCTCGGCCATTACGAGACGGACTTGATGCCAATCATACTCGAGCTCTGCAACCGAAATTGAGGCAAATACTCAGTTTGAGGTCGTCGGAAGCATTTGCCAGTTCAGATACTGACCTGGTAACCGGAGGAACGTCTTGGCACCGCTACCAACGCGCATCCAACTCGCGTTCAATGTGCTCGCTATTCGCTTGACCTTCCAGAGATGGTTGAATAGTTTAAGGTACTTCACCATCGCCGTCGGGTCGAGTACCGTGTCGATGGGCGCGTCGACCTTGTACTCGAGAGTGAAGACGTCCCAGCCGATCTCGCCATGCGAGTACTCCAGCATCCGCGCGTCGAGCCGACGAAGCACGTCCGGGGGATCGTTCTGAGCGTTAGATGACCGTAGGGCCGATTCCAGAGTGGCGGTGAGATTGTGCCGATACAACGCGTTGGCGGGACGAGACAGACTCGGTCTACAGAGGCACGTTAGTCGACAGAAACTTACAGCAGGGCATAGCACAGTACCCGAGAGTGTCCATAAGCTGCTCTGCAAAATCGCCATAACCCAACAGCAGATAATGCTTCAGAGCAGACAAGTGATCCAGCAATCGATACTTGTCAAAGAAGACATCGAACAGACGCTGACTCGCAATCTGGTACGCCGTGTCGATGGACCGCTCGAGACCCACAATGTCGCTGTACTGCAAAGCTAATAAACACATGAACAAACCGCGAGGGGTCATTTCTCGACGGCCACTCACTACCACCCGTATTGCTAAGCTTCTCTCGCGTCGCCACCCAATCACTGTCATGACAACTGTAGCGGATGAAGTTCAAGCTCTTCCCTGTAGAGAAGATCTAAAAAGACGAGTTACTTCATGTTGTCGTTCTCGGTGGCGGTGATGTACATACCTTACGCCCAAAAGTTTCCCCAACAAATGCCGGAAGCATGTCCTTCTGGAATCGGTACTTCTGCTCCCATAGCTGTAGGCCGCCTGCATGTTCCTCAGACGTATCTTCAACATCGCCTCCGCCGAATCCTCCGTCGCTCGCGAGTTGGCCGACGCCCTGCAGTGTCGGCTGCATGTACTGTAGATGCGCCAGTTCCGGATCAACGGCGACAAAGAATTCCGAAAACGGGTCATATAACTCCCCAGAAAATAGCCACTTGTGCAAGGTAGCGAAGAACGGTTTTGAAACCTAAGAGTCGAGATGAGATAGCAACCTAACAGAGTGCGAACTACTCTAACCTCTTCTAGCAGCTGATTTGTGAATCTGCGAATAAACGGATCACCATTCTCTGCATACCCATGGATAAGGTTGACTAGAGCGCCGCCATGTGCATCTTATATGCATGGTTAGCTGCACCGTTCCGGAATCAGGGATGAACAAATGACCTCTGGCGCCCTCGACGCATACGCTCATCATACGCATCCTCAGCCTCCAGTCTTCAATCCACACGTCGAGTCGCTTCAAAGTTAGGCCCGCTTCTTCCTCTCGCGGCCGTTCATCGTCAAAGCCGCTCGCACGGTCCAAGTCATCTGTGGGTGGCACTGCAGCCATCTGCGACTCGAGAACGGCGATGAGCCTATAGTACTCGGTGAGCTGTGTCTGGAGGTGGTGACAGAGACTCTGCTCGATCATGCCGACCCCGACCTTTCCCTCTCGTTCGTGGACAAACGAGTCCACGCGCTGATATAGGTGCCCCACTTCTGCAAGCCGGTGTATCAATGCTCGAGTGGGTGTGGGTATGTGGTATCTCTTTGAAGAATATGAGGATTAAGGGTGCGCGACTTTAAACGGGGACGAGCTTACTGGGTCTTCTGCAAATACGAGCTCTTTGTTCTGATCCGGATCCTTGGACACGGAAAATTGGACATATTTCCCGAAGATGCCCTGGAGCAGGTAAAGCGTGTCGCGTAGGATGAGATGTTCGGGTATGTGTGGTTGACCTATGTGAGATAAGATATTCGTTCCACTGGTCGTCTCGCAAGGTACGAACCTACTGATCGACGGTACTCTCGAAGAAGATCGGCTTTTGACTTCGCTTTCGGTCCCTTAGGCGGTGGTCGAGGCTCGACCGGAGTAGTTGCTTTCGATGAAGCTTTGGAAGGAGGTGGAGGGGCGAGTGAGGGGAGGAAGGAGGTGGCTAAAGGCGTGGGCGCAGGAGTTGACGCAAGGGAGTATAGGAATTGGAGGGAGGCATGTTTCCTGTTCAATACAGGCTGCACGGAGGCTTTAGCTCGACGATAACAAAACTTTGTATGCCTCCAAACCTGGTCCAATAGCCTTGACAACAAGTTGGTGAAACGAAGGGTGCTTGAGCTGCCCGAAGTTGTCTGGAGGACTGGGCAAGGTTGGGGTGAGCGCGAGGGAAGATATGGAGGAAGACACCAACGGTGACGCTTTATCAAATCTGACAAATGGCCCAAATCCTTCTCGACGGTATGTCCTATGTGGCTACGCGTGAATGTGAGCCTTGAGATGCTTCTTGGCGTGAAGGCCTGAACGCAGCCGAAGCTCCCGGGGTATATTCAAACGGAAGGGACCTACCTGCTCAAGATCTCTTCGCAATGGGCCACAAGCTGGCGTTTGAGTCGTTCATCTTGTCGTGTGGCAGGTACGAGCGAGTAAACGAGAGAGTCGAGTGCAGCAGACATGGCAGATCATGGTCAAGTGTGCTAACCGTCGCGGGCTGGGACGCGACGCGGGACTCCGAGTCGGACTAGCCGAACTTCGAAGTCACTCACGCGGTTACGGACCGTCTACTTATTCACAGATGTCGTCGTTCGTACATACTTTCCAGTCCAGCTACTGACATACGTGATCCCTTGTGCCCCTTCTCATTAACATGCCAAAGAAATGCTTGCAAACTAAATTCTGAATCCAACCAATGAGCCGCCCATGAAT
>BACB01002642.1:0-41032 GCA_000338015.2 Ganoderma multipileum BCRC 37180
TAATGCCATTAGGCGCCCATACTCGATTCTTGTTTGCAGGCAATCCTGAGGCTGCAGACTAGATATATAGGTTCTAGGTGGCATGTGAATCGGGTGGATGTTTTGACGTATTCACGAAATTGAGAGTGTAGGCAAAGGAAGAGAACGATTAGTCCGCGATCCCACTGGAAGGCTTCGGCGCTGGCGGGCGAGAGCAGGGTTCCCAAAGCGGTCGTCATCGGTCCCAATCAACTTGCCCTTGCCCCGGCGGCCTCCGCCAAGCCTCCGCCCCGACTGACTCCCTTACGCACCCTCCACGCCGCCTTTCGCGGTCATCTACTGCTGCTTCACATACACCACTCGTACTGTCGGCTTGACGCTTACTTTCCTTCTTGCTACATTCCCCATTTCCTGTGGGGCATAACCCAGCCCCCATAACGACCCTCACGACCCCAAGACGACCATGGAGCGTTCCGATTCCACTTCAAATGGCTCCGCCAGGCTGAGGCAGAACTCTACTCTAGAGTCTGGCCAGTTTGCCTATCAGAAGGCATTGCTCGAACGTACCTCTTCTCGTGGTGGAACTCTTTCTCGCGCAGGCTCACAAGCGAGAAGCAATCTTCTGTCCACACCTACTGGGAGTTCGAGTAGTGCAACCTCTACGCCCAATGCTACAAGAAGATGGACGCCATCCCATCGTGTTGGTGAGAGCTTGGATATCAATGCCGTCCGAGGCAAATGGGAGGAGCGTTCGAGGGCCGCAGAAGCGACGGAGCCGGAGAGTCGTCCACAGCCCACGGATCGCTCTGCGACAAGGACCCGATCGGATGCACCGACACCCTCTCCAAGTCGTTCCTCTATGGACAGTCCGTTGTGGTCGCGCTCTACTGACCGATTCGCATTTCCGCCTGCATCCCCCGCACGAAGCGAGACACTCGCATCCTCCTCAGACTACTCCCCTTCTCCCCCGTCCAAGCGATACACCATGCCTGCTCCCATTATCGCGTCGCCGCTGTCTCCAAACAGCACTGGCTTGACCGTCGAGAACCCCGACTCCCCCACCTCAAACGGGTTCTCTGTTCCGGCGCCACAAAGGATCCATCTTCCTGTGTCGACGCCGCTTCAATCCTCTTCCATCGCCGCCCTCCGAAACCTGAGTTCCTATACACAAACCTCGGACGTCCCCGCATACAGCTCTCCATCGCGTTTACACCGCTCGAACACGCTCGAGAGCCTTCACCCAAACTCTACAGGCTCATCCGTTTCGTCTGAGAACTCCGCTCGTTCTATGACTACACCTCAGACATCAGTGCCCAACTCTCCGGAGTCTTTCTCTGCCGCACCTCGACGCCGACCTCTTTCATTATATGGCGATCGCGAGGTCACACCAACCCCCGCCTCCCCAGAAAGGAACTCACGTCGACCCCTCTCGAGCTTAGGAATGTCGCGGACGACCTCGCGCTCTCCCGACAAGCTGACAAGCTCCACCAGTGTCCCTCCATCTCCATCCTCTGCTTCCTCCACCGCTTCCTCATCCAATCCCATGTTCCCCACGCAATATCGGAGCTCCTATCTCGCGAAGAAGCGTGGTCTGGACAACCTAGGTACCGGGCAATCCGTTCGTCGACTCGAACGTATAGCAAGCGGCGATGCGCCGGATGATTGGCTCGACAACACCATTTCAACGGAGCCTGCGCTTCCATCGCCCGAGAGGGAGAGGTTCGGTCGCCGTGAGGAGCGGCTACTACGGACGCGTGACTGGAGGCAGGGCTCGCCTGAGCGTCGAATAGAACCGGAGCCCAAGCTGGAACTCAGATCTCCGCCCCAACAAGAGTTGGTGATACCCAGCGTTATGAACGCGGACGACGTCGCCGGTGTACCCCGGCGCAAGCGGTTATTGCGCGACACCATACCCAGCAACGCGCCGTTACCCTCCTCGCGTTTGACCAGGGGTTTGTGGGCCGATGTGCAGCGACACCTAATCCAAGCCTACGAATACCTGTGTCATGTCGGTGAAGCTAAAGAGTGGATCGAAGGCTGTCTGGGAGAGGAGCTGCCATACGGTGTTGTGGAGATGGAGGAGCAGCTGAGGAACGGAATTGCTCTCGCGAGGCTGGTTCGTGTTTTCCAGGGCGAAGGCTCCGTTCGCAGGATCTACGAAGTACGTCCGAATCGCGTTTATCGCTCGAGACAGTGCCATTGATTACCGGCTTCCAGGCACCCAAACTGGACTTCAGGCACTCTGATAACATTAATCACTTCTTCCTCTTCGTTCGCCATGTCGGCCTTCCGGAGGTATGCCTTGGTGACTAACAGTACTGCCCGTAACCCTGACATTGTATTGGCAGGGGTTCATCTTTGAGCTGACGGATCTCTACGAAAAGAAGAACTTCCCCAAGGTCATCTACTGCATTCATGCTCTGAGGTTCGAGATCTTATACTCTCCGCCAATATTCCGTACTTATTGAGACTTTAGTCACCTTCTTGCCCGTCGTGGTCTCGCGAGACGCATTGGTAACCTGGTCGGACAGCTGCAATTCTCTGATGACCAACTGCAGAGAACGCAGAAAGGATTGAAGGAAGCGGGTGTACCCATGCCGAACTTCGGGAACGTGGGGCGCGAGCTTGCGAAGGAGATCAACGAAGAGCCTGAAGAGGAACCCGAGACCGAGGATGAACGTAAGTGCATTGATTAGGGTATGATACGCCAGCTGAGCAAGCCGAATAGGTCGCGATCGTCTCCTACTGGAATGCGAAGATTCCATTGTCTCTTTACAGGCTGCAGCCCGCGCGTTCCTTGTTCGCAAGGACCAGGTCACCCAGCGTGCACGCATGCGGCTAGCAGAACGTTACGTCCCGAAGGTGCAGGCCATCGCTCGCGCCGCGCTCGTGCGCAAGCAACTACGAGAAGACCGCCAGCAACGACGCGACCTTACTCCCTTCATTTGGGCCTTGCAAGCCCAGGCTCGCGGTATGCTTATCAGAAGGCAATGGAAGCAGCATCTGCGCAGGGTCAAGTCCGTCGCTCCGTATATTGTCAAGGTGCAAGCACAGGCAAGGGGTGTCCTTGTGCGGCGGAAGTACCAGAAGCTCAAGGCCGCCATCCGAGGCTGCAAGGTTTCGGTTGTTAAGCTGCAGTCCGTTGCTCGTGCTCGCATTGCGCAGCGCACCCACACAGAGATCGCAAAGTCGTTCGCGCAACCCGTGGTTTTGGGTAACATTGTTGCGTTACAGGCTCACGCACGCGGTGCCCTCCTACGTGCGCGTCTTGCACGTCAGGACAGGCATTTGGCTCGTGCAGAATCAGGAGTCGTTTGTATGCAGGCTCAGATCCGAGGTGTTCTTATCCGAAGACGAGTCCACACGCAACTGGCGAAACTGGATGACATCACCAACATCATCGTTCGCATCCAGGCGGCCGCTAGGACCTATCTGGCTCGGAAACGGCTTCTCAACCTCATCCGTAGCCTCCGCAAGGCCACTCCTGCCCTCATCGGCTTGCAAGCTATTGCTCGTGCAAGACTCGCGCGGCAACAGCATGCAGCTATGCACAAGGCCCTATCCGAGGTCAAGGTTGTCAAGTCCGTCGGAGGCTTCCAGGCACGCGCGCGCGCAGCTCTCGCCCGAGCTCGCCATCAGGAGCAGCAGAAGCGCCTCGACTTCGTGGAACCGGATGTTGTTGGCTTCCAGGCCGTGGCGCGTGGATACCTCGTCCGCGTCGAGTGGAACGCGTGGCGCGGCTTCCTCCGGAACAGCCATCCCCATGCCACCATCCTACAGGCGCTGCTCCGTGGCGCAATGCAGCGGAAGAAGTTCCGCGCAAAGATGCAGTACTATCGCTCGAACCTCGACAAGATCGTGCAGATCCAGTCTCTCTTCCGTGCGAAGGAGACTCGCGAGCAGTACAGGCAACTCACGCTCGGCACGAACGTCACCGTCGGTACGATCAAGAACTTCGTTCACCTGCTCGACGACTCGGAGGCGGATTTCCAGGAAGAGATCAAGGTCGAACGTCTGCGTCAGGAGGTCGTGAAGCGCATCCGCGAGAATCAGGCGCTAGAACACGATGTTAGCGAGCTCGATGTCAAGATTGCTTTGGTCGTGCAGAACGTCAAGAACTTCGAGGAGCTTGTGAAGGCGCGCCGACGGCTTGGTGCTGATAGCGCGGCCATTCATGCTGCGCGTGCGTCGGTGCTCGCAGCCCACGGAGACCCGTTCGCGAGCCCGAGCACTCTTGACAGGACGGCCAAGCGGAAACTGGAGCTCTACCAGCAACTGTTCTACCTGCTTCAGACAGATGGCAAGTACCTGACGAGCCTGTTGACCAGTATGGCAGTAGAGAACAATTGGGAGAAGAACCGCCGCATGATCGAGCGGGTCGTTCTCACCCTGTTCGGCTATGGTCAAGCTTCCCGAGAGGAATACCTCATGTTGAAGTTCTTTCAGGTGAGTATACTCCCATGGGTGGTATGCGCATGCTCATACTGCTTCTCAGACCGCCATACGTCAAGAAGTGGCTGCTGCAAACTCGGTCGCCGACATCATCCATGGCCACCCCACGTTCATCAACGTCGCAGTCCATTACTTGCGACCTAAGCAGACTGCATACATCCGAGACGCCCTCCAGGGTGTCATCCGCGAGGTTGTCAAGGCCGATGACTTGGACTTGGAGACCGACCCAACGGTGGTAAGTGCTTTCTTGAAAGATCGCGGTATTCCCTCCTCATCTTCTTTCCAGATTTACCGCGTTCGTAAGGACCTTGAGGAAATGAGGGCCGGCGCACCCAATAATAGGGCCAAGGACATCCCGTTCCACCAAGCTCTTCAGGACCCCGACACGCGGGCTGAGTACATTCGCCGTAGGTTTTCTCCTTACTCTGACTTTTACCCTGGCGCTCAGACGTTGTTCAGATTTGCAAGTGTTGCAATGGTGGACGGAAGAGTTCGTGCGTGCAATCACGTCTTCCTTGTCGAAAATGCCGTACGGGATGCGATACATGGCTCGAGAGACGCTCAATGCTTTGAAGGTACAGTCTATCCTATCGTCAAGTTTGTAAAACAACTCTCACGTTGAATGGTAGGCCAAGTTCCCAGATACGCCTGCGGAAGCATGTGCAGCCTGTATTGCGAGGTTGGTTTACTATAGATACATCAACCCTGCTATCATGTAAGTGATCTGTATGCGTGACGCCATCCCGAATACTCACAGTAGTGTTAGCACGCCGGAGACGTTCGACATTGTTTCTACCACAGTCGACATCGCGTCACGGAAGAACCTCGCCCAGATCTCCAGGATGCTTACACAAATCACAAGCGGCTCCGAATTCAGCGAGAACAGTCTGGCATATCTTCCTGTCAATGACTACGTTCGCAAGACGATCTCGGCCATTACCTCATGGCTCCTAGAAGGTTTGTATTTCTTCCGACTCTTCGTGCACGTTGGCTGACATCTCCACAGTCGCGAATGTCCCTGATGCCGAGACCGAGTTCCATGCCCACGAGTTCCTTGACGCAACCATCCAACCAAGGCCCATCTGGATCTCCCCCAATGAAGTGTACTCAATGCATAGGCTCCTGTCTCAGTACCTCAATCAATTGGTACGATTAATAAGCGTCATCCACAGGGACGATGGCTGACAGTGAAGTGCTAGACATCAACCAAGGATGACACTTTGCGAGTCATCCTTGCCGAGCTTGACGGCGTTCCTAACGTGGGCAGTGACGAGTTGAACGAGGCACGAGATACCGCCATCGAGCTGCAACTTTCAAACCGATTTGCCCGTGTCAAAGGTAAACCTCTATCATTCCTCGATCTACCGCATTTATTAAGTTTCGTCAGATCCACGAGCCGACGAGAAGGCACTGTGGGTGCAGGCGAAGCGGGCTGTGCTTGCCATTCTTCGGGTCCAACCAGCGAAGGACTTGGTGGAGTCGCTGATGCAGCCAGTCACGGATGAGCATGAGTACGTGTGGGAAGGCATCTTGGAAGAGATGGAGCGGGACATGATGCGCCATCAACGACGGATGCCGTCCACTCATGGCGGGGATGGTGCTTACCGTCTTGAAGATATTCGATCGTACGTACTCTGCCCACACTATCTGTGCTTCATACTAAGTTTGATTTGATTGTACAGCATGACGTTCCGTGAGGTCAAGGCACACGCCATCTACTTCCTCCTCGAGTTGGAGAAGCTGGGCAAGATCACGCGCATGGATGGGTACCAGGGTATTCTCAATGCGATCGCTGGGGACGTCCGTAGCAAGAATCGCAGGAGGGTGCAGCGTCTACACGAGAAGGACAGCATGGAAGATTCGCTCAAGCACCTGGCCGACAGGAAGAAATACTTCGAGGAGCAGATCAAGCAGTACCATGACTACGTCGAGACCGCCATGAACACAATGCAGCGTGGGAAAGGGTAAGGTCTCCCATTAGTACCGCTATACTAGTCGTCGCTGACAGCATGATGCAGCAAACGACGTCTCCTCCCGTTCACGCAGCAGTACTTCCACATGCGTGAACTCCAGAAAGCTGGAAAGATGCCGCAGTTCGGCTCTTTCAAGTACTCTGCGCAACGCTTCTACGACAAGGGCATCCTCCTTTCCATCGAGAACTACTCGCCTCGTCAGTTTGACAAGCTCGACGTAGTCATATCGTCCAACGCAGTCGGCGTGTTTACAATAGAGATCTTCAACCACGCGCTCGGCATCACCAATCGAATGGCTGCTCAGGACATCAAGATGGAAGACCTCTTGCAGGCCCAGTTCGAAGACCGTGCTTCGTTATCCATGTTTAACGGTATTGCAAAGTTCAATCTGAATCTATTGCTTTGGCAGATAAACAAGAAGTAAGTGCGTTCGCCCGCATTATGAGAGGTTATGCTGACACCTCTCGAGGTTCTACCGGTAGTACCTCGGACAGTGCTTTGTCTCCCTTGCTTTCTGTTACGATGATCTGTTATGACCTCACGGCTACCCTACACGCGTAATTATTGTGGTGACTTACATACTCACTTGTACCGCTACGCATTAGCAACACCCCGCTGTATTATGATGTTCAACCTCTGTTTTGGAACTCATTTCGTTTGTAACTACCGCAGTGCCGCCTCCAAGAAACTGAAACTATTCGAAGGACCCCGTCGCGCGGCTGGTTGCCATTCCTTAGGTCGGCTCCGATCCCCAGGTAAATTTGGTTGGGTCTATTGCACACGAGAGCCTATACTCCTTCTCTATGCGTCATCGATTCATCACCGGCCCGAAAAAAGGTTCGAAGACATAGTTAAGTCATCAGCTTTACTTCTATCGTACACGTTTGCTTGTAATAGAACGTGTATTGAACGCGGAGGGAAGGTTCGGATCTCGCACTTTATCGACTTCGTTCCATTCATAGTGTAAAGCGGAAGTCTGGGTGCCGGTCTCCGATGGGTGCGCGAGTCTTTCCCGAGTCCCACAGCTCCTGGTACTCCCTCAGGTTACCCTGTCTGCGGCCCTCCGCACGGGCCTTATTCTCCAACATGCAGTACATCCTGATCGCTGCGTAAGTAGGCGGCCGGCGCAACAGGAATAGGCTGATGCTTACACGTTGCAAAACATAGCGAGCCAGGCGAGACAAACGAAGCCCAGCGTGATGCTGTGGCCTCGGATATATGTCGGAGCTTGAGAAGAGTCGTAAATGAATGTCGCGACGAAACCACTGGAGAGCCGCGTGAGAGGCAGCGACGGTACCGCATAAGACGATCCCGATGCTTACCCACAGTTCGCTACGGCGAGTTGCAGGGCGACCGTGGTTGCTTTCTTGTAGTGCCCTGCGCTGTTATTCGGTAGAATCGACAGAATGCAGGGTCCGCAGGGATAACTAGGGACCTCCTGTTAGTCCTGCTAGATGGCCGACCGCATATGCTCGAATAAAACTCACATCCCCGTGGCCATCAGGAAGACTATTGGAGACTATAAGTATGATACACACAGGCGAAAAATCGGATACAAACCGGCAGCATAGCGTTGTACGTTATTCTGTATGGGCCATGATATGAGGATGGATCTACAATATGAAGTCCAGTCCCGCACCTTCGCAGCGATGGCGAGAATGTACCCTGAAGCCTTGGTGAGCCACCTCCGACAAGCCCAAAGCCCGACCACTTACCTGCGATGGTAATCGGCAAGAAAATAAGGATGAAAGGTCCTCGCCATTTGAGCTTATCACTCGCAATCGCCACTATGACTGTAAAGACCACCGCAGGAACGTATGGTGGCACTAAGAGACGCACGTCAACTGTATGTTGCACAATCTTATTAATCAATATCCGAGTCTTGCACACTAACCTGTGTGTAGCTGGGCTTGACCTCCAGAGTACCCCAGTCCCGCAACAATAGTGGGTCTGTTGAAAGTATCAAGACGAGCATCATCGGGAATGACACAGGAGACCTACAGGAATAAGGAGAACGAGTACAGGCTGACGATGATACCCATGTATGCGATTGCCGTCATCCAGACCTGGGGATCCTTGACTCCTAATTTCTTGCATCAAAAGCTATACACTGTACACTTTGAACGGATGTCCGCACCTCGAAGCACCTCACACCACTCAAACCGCTCATCCTCCACGACCGTATCCGGCGTGTGGACCTCGAGCTTGGTCTCGCTCGGTTTCTCAGACTCCGCATTTTCTTCCGAGCGCGGCCCTGTGGCGCTCACACCAAACGATGTGCGCAAACGGTTCACTACGAGAAGCACACTGAGGACGACGGCAGGTTCAGCTTCCAGTCGAAAACATCTCACTCACGGGCAAATTCCCGTTCCTCGTCTGCGAAGAACTTCGCTGATTGAATGTCCGCGGGCAAGAAGAGCATGGAGGTGAGCGCGATGACGACCGTGGCGATGCCCTCGAGGATGAATATCCATCTCCAGCCGGACTGGCCAGAGAGGCCGTCCATCTTGATGATCGCAGTCGCCAGTAGGCCTAGAATTTGACAATGACATCGTTCAGAAAAGTGGGTGAGTGTGGTCAGAAAATACCCACCTCCGAAAGCTCCGGACAAAGAAGCGGAGGCATAGAAGATGCCAACGCTATGGAAAGCTCAGCGGCGGCCAGTTACGGGACAGATAAGCGAAAGAGGTCTCTCACCGCTGCTGGAGTTCATGTGGCTTGTAGAGGGTGCTCAGATAGAGCATCTAAGGCCGCCGTTAGAACAAAGGGTGCAATACCAGGGGTCGGGGTTTGCTCACGATGCCTGGCAAGAGGCCACCTTCACAGAGACCCAAGAAAAATCGGATGGCTAGGAGACCACTGTAGCTCTGCACGAGGCCACTCAAGGTAGTGACTGTCCCCCAAAGTGTTACGAGGAACGGGAGCCATCTGCTGGGCTTTAAGTGTTTGAGAACCCAGTTCGATGCTGGGGAGCATTTGAAGGTCAGAAGCCGACGCGAAGAAACATCGGAGGCGCTTACGTAGCTCCACGAGAATGTAGGAGACATAGAAGACTGCAGAAAATGAAATGAACGTTTGAGTTGTGAATGTTGGAATAGCAGGGGCCCCAGGGACTTACTAGCGAGCGCCGTATTGAACTCTTTACCCTTCAGGTGGGTGTCTCGCTCCAAACCCGCAATCCTTCGCTCGGTGAGCCTTCTGTCAGACTACAGTCGTCACGGAAGGTTACCTTGCATTTCCGATATTTGTCCTATCAATGAAGTTGGCTAGCCACAACTGAGTATATTCGGGATCTTAGTAGCTGCCCGCCAATCTGTCATGGCCATGACTGGACGTACGAAAGCCAATGGCGGCAGAACGTGGATATCCAACTTCCACAAGACACGACGGGTGAGTTTCCGTTCATGTAGTTGTAGCGCCTCTGCCGTGGACATACTAGCAGTATCGTCAAAGAGGTGGCTGCAGCCTCGCAAGCAGTAAGGGGAAGAAGAACCGCTAAAGGCTGCCTGTCGACCGATCCGCGATTTATCTACGACTGCGTCGATGTAAACGGTTTGACCGTGTCCTCAAGTTAGGCACAGGTCCCAGGCCTATCTCGTCATCCAGCTCTCCTGCGCGGAGGAGCAGCGCCCTACCATGGCTCTGGGGTAGGTCACAAGTGCGAGGAAGCCATCTTGATCTGATGTTAGCGAACGTAAACCATTCCGGCACGGCGTTATACGACGAGCGCACCTCTTTTGGGGCCTCAGGTGACCATGGCAGGATATTTCGAGCGCGAAGGACAGGCGTAAGTAGATCACTGCTCGCGCAAGCTTCCGGGGCGATGATGCACACAGGAAGTGGTGGAAACGCCGCGGCCGCCATGACTGCATTCACGCTTCAGTCTCCACGCCCGTCAAACCAGGGTACGCCAAAGATACATACGTCTGCAGACGGTCTGGGTCGGTCCAACACGCAGAGGGGGCTATGAGGGACCACCAGAACGCCGTCGTTGCCTCGGATAGGCACGAGGAAGTCTCATGGTTCTATTCGAATGATCCAGTGTGATGCAAGTACTGGGGATAGCCGGGCCACATCTACTCACCTATCCACGAGGTTGTACAGTGGTGGGCGAGACTGGGATCCAGAGGCCGTTACAGTGCAGGTCTAGTTGAGATAGAAGGTGGCCCACAAATTTGAAAGAGGGAGCAGTCAGTAGGCCACATGCAAGCGGCTTCGGATGTAGTCCCTCGGCGGCAGTGGGCGTTCCAGATATCACGCGCGCTCATCTGGATGGTTGCAGCAGCGCTAGCCAGCTCGCGAGGTGCAGAATCCAGTGACCAGTCCGCCGTATCTCGTCAATAGAATCAGGTATTGCACAGTAATATTACAGCATCATAGTCCGAAAAGGGTGCGAGAAGCGTTTATAGCAAGCTAGAGTCCGCGATATACCAGAACAAACGAAGAACGAACACGTCCTTACATGACGGTCTAGGTACGGCGCCGAGAATAGCTACGGAAAAACGGTACGCATACGGATAAGTATGGTCCATGAGATGCACGAGAGCGTGAGGAGTCCGAGAGCTAAAACGAGCGTGTGTGCGACATTCACAAGCCACTCTTGCCGGTCGACTTGATCTCCGTCTCCAGGTTGGAGATCTGCTTGACGTGGTCGACGAGCGCTACGAGCCCAACCTCGCGCAGCGGCCCATCCCACCCCTCCGGCAGCCTCTCGTGCCCGAGCCATTCCTCGAGGAACGCCTTCGGCACCACAAGCTCCCCTCCCTCGGTGGGGCTTCCAGAAGCGCTTTCGGAACCGCGTGTGACGCCGAAGACCTGATAGATCAGGTCCAGCTCGCCTTTGGACACGTACGAGGGCAAGGAGTCCAATGGCCTCGAGGCCGCTTGGCGCCGCACTTGTGCCCTGCATAGGTCCCGCAGGGAAAGGTGGGTGGAGTCGGAGGTGTCGAGGAGTTGGCGGACGAGGTTGGGATCAACGCTTGTCGGAGCAAAAGTCTGTCCTGTGGCGGTGTCATCGTGGACAAGTGAGCCATCATGCTCAATGACATTGTGTTTCGCCAGGTCATGCAAATCCAGCTTCAGTGATAGGCCATCTGCATGGCCACACTTCGCTGCACCTCCATATGCGAGCAATGTGGCGAAGGCCCAGGAAAGACCGTATACTTGTCGGATCGCAGCGACAAGCTGCGACGGCGATACGTTCCGTCCGTCGTGGGGCCTGGACGTCGATAGTCAGAGGGACAATAACGCCAGTCAACAGTACTGAGAATTTCAGACTTACAGGTAGCCATGATTGGCGAGTGCGTTGAGAGCGGGGCAAGGGGAACGGCTATCACCAGGAGTTGCCGGAAGGTACGGGTGGCGGTCGTCGATGGTCATGATGGTCGTGAACGGAGAGGAGGGTATGAGGATGACGAGCTCATCGCAGTGGAGGGGAACTTATAGGAATTTGCTGCGGGTGGCGAATGCGGGGATTGCAGCTCCATCAGCGCTTCTTCCAGGCACTTGCTCTCGATCAACCATAAGGGTATTGAAATTAATCCTGTACAAATGTCCTGCACATCCGTCGCCTCAAGCAGTACAAACAGGTTACGTCAGGTGCACCACGCACAATCTCGGTGGGCTCAGCTCTGCCTGCCATCGTGGCACAAAGAGCCATGAGTAATGTAATTGCCGGATACACAAAAGGGTCCCTTGTACTTGGGGATTACTGCTTTTCTGGGACGTGAACGGATAGAGTGGGCGCTGACAGTTGCGATAAGTAATCCTAAAACAAAATCAATTGCGTGCACGGTCGCAAGGGCATTACAAGACAAACCCTCAGCCACCTCTCCCGTTGCTCGGGAACGTGATCGAACACAAGGTAACGTTTGTCGTTCTGTGGGTCCATCGTGTCAACCCATGCCAACCCGAATGCGGTGTACAGTGCAACTCGCCTTGAGCACCTTGATCATCTCTCTCAGGTCCACACTCTTCGCAAGCGCCTTCATATCAACCTGGTCCCCCTCCGTGTCCTCGCCTATATCGTCGTATTTGATACTGGCATCAACGCCTTTTCCGCCGATCTTCCCGAGGCGTCCCCAAAACTCCACGAAGGAGTTCTCGTTTAGCATTTGATCGAACGCCAGTCTAGCCTCGTGCGTTCGCTCCCGCTGCCACTTCTCGTATTCGTGCTCCAGCTGATCGACTTCGTACCCGAGCTTGGTTGCCGGAAGCGATGAAAGCAGTGACGCCACAGGAAGCGCCATAAATGGGGTATCCAATCCCGGCGCGTGCGATGCAAACAGCGCATGGAGGCTTGCCAAGTGTTTGACGCGCAGCGTATTTATGTGCGCATGGAAGAGATGCAGCTGTTGGTTCATTGGTAGTGGCGAGTTGACGAACCGCGGGTCTCTCCGCAGCTGCGCCTGGACAGAATCCCAAGAGACCTGCGGGCACCGGAAGGAGTCTTTCAGCGATCTGTTCCGGGATGCGCAGTCAGCATACCTGTGGGTCCCGGATGGCATCGACGAGCATTGTCCTACAATAAACATAGCATTGGATCCGTGGTGAGTGGCGCCAAGTAACGGATCTTGGAATGCAAATGAAAGGGCGCACTTGAACTCTAACTCTCCCTCTTCTTTGGTTAGGCCGAGCTTGGAGCGGTCGATATCTGCCTCAAGCTTGGTACGTTCGGCCTTCACTTTCTCTTCGCGCTCCTTGACAGCACGATCCTTGCGTTCATTGCGCCGCCGTTCTCGTTCTTCTTCGTCTTCCTCGGCCGCTGGCTGCGCAGTCGAGCCGGTTGATTGTGGCTTTGGCCCTTGCTCTGATGCGCCCGCTTTGATGTATGTATTGAACAGCTCTTCACGCAGCGAGGACGACCCTACAGCGTCGTACCGAGGGTCCGTAGTGAGGTCCTTCTTGATCTGTAAAGAGGTCCCAGTTATTGCGGAGAGAATTGCAGAAGCAATACAGCGCCAACCTCTTTCCACACAGCGCCGGGCTTCGCCAGTCCACTTTCTCTAAGCAGTGCGAAAAAGTCCGCCTCAGCCTTCTGCGCTGCGGCTCGTTTCTCTGCAGATGACACCCTCAGTCCTGTGCGATACAGAGCATATGATGAGCCTCACGCTCGCCCAGTTCTTTTAGGTGATCCCTGAAACGCTTCTCGCGCTCCCTATCGTCTCTGCCCCATCCGTAGAAGCGGCGGTCCTTTTTCCATTGCCGCCGCCACTCGGTCCAGCTCGTCCGCGTGCTCTTGACCTCCTTTAGTAAACGTTCGAACTCCTGCTGCGGGTTCAGGGCCTCCTTCTCGACCTTCACCTTTGACTGCCGGAGCTCACGAGCCCGGTCGCGGCAGTACTCATCGAACGCCTCACGCCGCGCGGAGACAGAAGGAAGTAGGACATATCGAGGGTCCGATACGAAGAGCGGCAGGGACGTGTCCCAAGGGTGTAAGGGGTTGATGTCCTTCTCCCGCAGAAGTGTCTGAAAGGCCACGGTAAGGTACCAGTAGCAGTGGTTTCGACAGACGTCTCACCTACCTTGAACAACGCTTTCGCTTCGTCAAGTGACAAATCTACGCGTTCGGGCATACTGAGCTGCGCAGACCCTTTCTGCTTCTCTGCCTCCTTGAGCTTGCGGGCCTTCTCTTCTTGCTGTTTCTTCTCCTCTTCCCTCCGCCGTTCTTCTTCTTCCGCCTCTGCCGCAAGCTGAGCGGCTGCTTCCCGCTGCCACTCTTCCTCTTCACTTTCCTCGTCTTCTTCGCTCTCATCTTCCTCTTCCTCCTTTTCATTGTCGACCTTCGCCTTCTTCGTCACCACGTACTCGTCCACAGGCACTGGATCTTCCGCCTTCCGCTTCCCCACCATCTCCGTCACCTCGCTCTGTATCCTCTCCACCTCCCTCGCCCGCTCCTCCTCCACTCTCTTCGCGTCCTCCGCCCTCTTCAACGCTTCCTCCCGCTCAAGTGCCTCCACTGCGTCCTTGATCTCCTCTGGCACAGTCCACACGCTCCGTTTCTCGTCCGTGTGCGTGTAGAACGTGTTCCCTTCGGTGGTGATGACGCGGAGCCACGGCGTGCCGGGGACAGGTGTCTTCACGAGAGGCTTCTCCTTCTTAGCCTTCTTCACGGAGGCTGCGGGCACGGCGGCCTGAGGCATAATGGGGAACGCGGGCAAGGGTCGAACGTACGTTGACTCTTGCGTCTGCACGTTGTAGTAGTACGGCTGGCCGGTCGGACCTAGTGGCCCCGGAGAGTAACATGAGTGGCCGTGGCGTGGTGTAAACAGACAGATGGACACGTACTGTTGTGTTCCGTCCATCCTGGTGGCAAAGGTGGTGGCAGAAATCCAGGAGGAGGCACAGCAGCCATTCCGAGGTTGATGGTAGGAACACAGTTGGTACGTTATTTGAGAAGCGCCAGGCTGTCCCACCTTCGAGCGCTTGTCTGGCGACTCCTCAAGCAATTGTACTCATACTTACACTAAGTATGTCACTTTCTCAATCCGATTAACCTCCGTCATCTCGAGCATTACAAAGGTTTTCATCCGAAACACGATTCTATAAGTTACTATGTACTTTTCAATACATACGCGCACACAACATGCGAGTCGTACGCTCATTCCAGTCATGATCATCACAGGCATGGATCATGCACGAAACCCATATTCCCTCCATTCACAGCTCGATCAGAGCTCGTCGTGCTTCTTCATCTCGACGGGCACCTGCTTGACCGGGTTCCCGAGCTCATCAACCTCCTCGACCTCCCACGAGATCTTTCCACGACCCGCCTTCTGGATTGGGTCCAGCTCAGGCTCTTTCACGTTGGCCGGAAGCTCCGGGTCGACGGGCGGCGCGGGCTTGACGGTCGTGTCCGTCGGTGCGGACTCGGACACGCCCAGCGAGCGACGGAGGATACGATCAACAAGCGTGAAGAAGCTGTGAAGAACAGCTCATTGAGCACATGTGTTGAGATCATAAGACGAAATGTGCACTCACTCGTTGGAGTCGGTGACGGCGAAGCCGGAGCGGACAAGCGCGCCATCAACGAGGACGGTCGCGACCTCGCGGAGCTCAGCCTCAGCCTCAACGTCGGGCTCTTCACCCTCAGCAGGGAGCTGCTTGATGCGGCGGAGTAGACCCTCGATGAGTGGCGAGCGGGGATTGATCTCAAGCACCTTCTGTTTCTTGGCGAAGTCCCACATGTGCTTGTGGTTCACCTGCGCGTGCGAGGAACCTGCAGAGAAAGCATGTTAGTCAATACGCATGAATGATGGGGAGAATAGGAGGAACGCACTGATGAGCTTCTCGAGGTTGGCGGTGTAACCAGACTCGTCGGCGACGATTGCGCAAGAGCTAATAACAAGACGGTTCGAGATAATGACTGCGTGTAAAATCAGTCAGGGTTGTAAACACGACACAGCTGGTAGGACGGGCACGTACCATCGCGGGCTGCACCCTTCTCGCGGACTTCCTTACGGAGCCAGTCAATAAGAGGCTCGAACTTCTCAGTAAGAGCAGCCTGTTCAGCCTTCTCTTCCTCAGGGTCGGTTCCTGCAACGACCAGTCAGATTACCACACATCATCGAGGAGAGGAAGGCGACGTACCCTCATCACCGAACTTGAGGCCCGTCTTCGCAACATCCTGGAAGCCAATCTGCCTACAAACACGATCAATCACCAACCCGACCATGGTCAAATTCGGGCGAATGACTCACTTCCAGCGACGGACATTGGTGATGAACACCTCGTCCAGCGGGTCGCCCAAGAGCAGAACCTCATACCCGCGCGCATGCAGCTTCTCGATGAACACGCTCCCCGCGAGCTCGTGCGCCGACTTGCCCATATCCGCGAGGTAGAAGATCTTGTCCTGCCCCTTCTTCTTGTTCTCCAGATACTGGTCCAGGCTCGTGCTGTTCCGCTGGTTCGTCGCGAAGCGCACAAGGTTCACGAGCTTGTCGCGGTTCTTGCGGTCCTCGACCGCGCCGAGCTTGAACACGTTTCCGAAGGTCTCCTCGATGTCCGCCCACTTCTCAGTCTCTTCCTCCTGGATGCGTGCGAGGAGCTGCAGAAGGCGGCGCAGGATGATGTTGCGAAGCTGCTTGAGGAACGCGTTGTTCTGCAGCGTCTCGCGCGAGACGTTCAGCGGGAGGTCCTCCGCGTCCACGACGACCTTGACCCAGTTCGCCCACTTGGGCAGCGCGTCCTCGCCGAGGTCGGACGTGATGAACACGCGCTTGACCATCAGCCGGATGTCCTTCGTCACGCTCTGGAGCGGGTTCTGCCAGTACTCGTCGTCGAGCCGCGAGGGGACGAAGATGATTGCGCGGAAGGAAACGCCAGAGCCAGAATCGCCCTGGAAGTGGGTCCAAGCGCGGGGCTTCTCATGGTCCTTGAAGGTTACCTGGTAGAAGGTCTCGTACTCCTCGTCTGAGATCTCCTTGGGGTCACTACATGGCACAACATATCAATGAATGCATGTGAGTTTGAACTAAATGATCGAACTTACCGCATCCAAATCGGAGTCTGCGAGTTCAGACGGAGCCACTCATCCACCTGAATCTGCTTCGTCTTGGGGCTCTTCTTCGCCTTCTCCTCTTTCTCGGTGACGTCCTCAACAACAGCCTCATCCTCGTCCACGTCAGCTTTCGGGGTTTCAGCTGCCTCAGACTTCTTCTCCTCAGAAGCAGGTTCCTCCTTAGCCTCTTCGTCTAGGATGAATTCGGTACGTTTACTCGCGAGGTAGATGGGGAAGGTCGTAGAGAAAGACGAGTGCTTGTTACTGAAAGCGAAACGTTACTCCCTCTAATCTGATAAGAGAAGCGAGAAGATGGGTACTCACACCAGGTCCGTAATAGTCTGCTCGTTTAGGTACTCGGCAGCATCGCCCTTGAGGAAGAGCGTAATCTCCGTTCCGCGGCCAAGGGTGTTACCCCGAGGGTCTGCGTAGATGTCGAACGAGTTCTCATCTGCGCCAGAGCTGAAGATGTACTGTGCCGGAGTAGGGTTCTTTGAGGACTTCGCGGCAAGGGATGCGACCTGAACACGGTCCGCGACCAGGAAACTAACATTGACCAATTACTATATGCGCACGTTTCACAGTAGAAAGGGGACAGACCTGGAGTAGAAACCAAGACCGAAAGCACCAATCAAATTACCGTTGCCCGACGAGTCATCGCTCTCCGCCCTTGACAGGAACTCCGATGTTCCAGACTTGGCCAGAGTGCCGAGGTTGTTCTTCAGCTCATCCGGTGTCATACCAATACCAGTGTCTAACGAAACGCGTAAACGCAAAGCATTACACAGCTTTCAAGGGACATACCAGTGATAATAAGACGGCCTGCGCCCTCCTCGTCCTTGACAGCCTTGATGGTTATGTTCATCTGCTCGGCGCCGGTGAGGACGTCGGGCTCCGTGAGGGATGACAAGCGGAGCTTCTCAAGGGCATCGTTCGCATTGGAGATGATCTCACGAAGGAAGACGTCCCTGTGCGCCTGTCAATTCTCCGTAACGAGCCACTACGAAGACTAAAACTAACCTATGCGAGTACAAGCTGAAGAAGTAGACGCATGAGCATCATTGTTCACGAGAGGTTTGCCATGAGGCCGCTTACCTGTTAATAACGATTTTACGAAGGCGAGCGACGTCACTCTGTAAACGCGTTAGTACGTTTCGCCGTCGGCTGGAGGACGCATGCTGGCACAGACCTGATAGGCGTGCTTCTGGTGGTCTTCCTCGGCGAAGGCAGAGAGGGCGAGGACACCGAGGGTGAGGACGGAACGGAACAGCCGCATGGCTGGAGTGGCAGGCCTCGAGCGACGCTGGACCAGAGAGAAAGGTGGTGGAGAGCGTGAGCCGGCGGGGAGCTGGTATATGTATGCGAGCGGAGGTTTACCGCGGAGAGCGGGCGGTTGTCACTCTCTGGAGAGCGTACTGACGTGTCATGATTCCGATCAACGTTGCCGCAGACTCTCAATGGGAGACGCGATCACGAGACGCTCTGCACGCTTCCTTCCCCAACCCTGGCCGCCTCAGCTCTCGCGTCGTACTGGCAACAGCGGAAACCGCGGCCTGACGAGAACACCAGAACCAGCACAACATACACAACTTCGACACCGTTTGGCTCCTTGTAGAGGACACACCCACGCTCCCGCTTGGGCTCTTGGCACAGCCGGCAGGCCATGCACTGGATGCTGATGCACCACCAGTCTGCCACCAGTTTATTGATGAGCCCCGAAACCACAGGATGTTTCAGTGCTTTGCATGTGGGCGCACCCATACCGGCATAGCGCGCACTTCTGACATCTGTTCCTATAAGTCCGGCAGTTGGCACCAATGTGTCTGCATGAATCTCCTAGAATTTTGCAGTACGTTGTGCGATGGTTCAACAGGCACAGACCTGATGGGCGTGATACCACAGTGTTTGTTTAGTGACCAATGAACTCAGTGATCTAGTCTACTAATCCTGATCAATAGTCGGTCTTCCTTGTCTACTTACCATTATCCATGGGTGCAGTGGTTCCTGCTGGACGCGGAGCGCGAGGAAGTGTGAGCGGCAGAGCACGGAGAGGAGTACTTTGTTTGACGCCCATATGACTGTGCCACGTGGTGCTTCCTTTTTAGACCCAAGTGAAAGGTTAGCAGGTGCCGAGTCTCGGCAGGACCGACTGGATCTCTGAGTCTGAGGGGAAAGCTAGGCTCGCAACGTCCTCTCGCTCTTCGTTCTACGCCGACCCCTCTCACCTTCCTTCAGCTCTTCGTCTGCGAGACTTCTCGTACAGACATTGTACAAAATGCCTGCCCCGTTCTCTCGCCTCCAACTCGCTGCAGCCTTGATCGGTAGGCCCTCCAGTTCACATGGTAATCATCGTCAACCTGACATCCCCCAGAGTACGACAACGACGGTGAGGACTCGTCGAAGCCACTGCGTTCAGCTCAAGAGAGCGCCATATTCCTTCCCTTCCGAAACCTACCCATCCGGCCCCCTCCTCCCGAGCGCAGGAGCACCGACTATCTTGGGGTATCCCTTCCGACCGAGACGGCCAGCATCGCGCCCCGTGAGTCCCTCGCATTCGACCGCAAATCCCGTGGGTCCATCGATGCACTCCGCAACCCGTTCAACCGCGATTCGACGTACTCTGCGCTCGATATGGAAGATGAGGAGGAGGACATGGAAGTCGACTTGGCCTCCTGGGGTCTTGACGCCCTCGTAGACAAGGAAAAGGAGAAAGAGAAAGCTAAGCAACGCAAGAGAGCTCAGTCGGAAACTCTACCCAATCCCTATGATGCCGTGGCCCGGCGGCCACGCCCGCCGCATGCAAGGACGATGAGCATGAACATGCTGAACGGTCTAGGAGACGGTGGTGTGTTCCTTGACTCGAATCCCGCCTCTCCCTACCTCGGTCCCCGCAGACACTCGATTGGTGACCCATTGGATGCCCCGGAGGCCCACTCCAACGAGCCCATCCTACCTCCGCGTTCCCACAGCCCGTCCGCCCATGCCCTCATCGACAACCTCCCGCTCCCTCCCCCTTTGCACTCGGTCCCGTTCCCATCGAGCGAAACCGTCCGTTCTCCCTCTCCCATACCCGATGAACGCCGTCGTACCCTCAGCATCGGCTCGCGTGCCATGCTCAACGAAGAGCCCGACCCAGATAACCCTTTCGCGCTGCGGCCACCTTCGCCGAGTCGCATGTCCCGCTTCGATCCTAAGGTGCAGGAGCGTGTCCGGACGTTATCCCACGGGACGCTTGCCACACAGATGATGCTCAATGATGTTGACCCGGAGCCCGAGGCAATTCCGCCACCCCGCGAACGGCACTACTCACGTCTGGAGCTGATGCGGCCCAAGGTCCTCATCATGCCTAGTCCGCTGCAGAGTGCACCACAGCCCCCCTCAGCGAATCCTGACAAGGATCTCCGTGCTCTTGAGGGCTTCGAGCTGACCACGGACGGACGACCGCTGCCGTTTGGCGCGAAGGCGGCGCGGAGGGCGTCCGTGTCGCTCTCCGTCATGGATCCAGGCAACCTTGTCCCTGTTGCATCAAATTCGTTCACGCCGAACCCCAGGAGTAGCTTGACGCTGTCTCAGCTCACGTTCCGCAACAACCTTCTCGTAGGCGGACAGCGCGACGTCGCATATGCGGATATTGAAGGTCACTTGAAGCGCGCTACGGAGGAAGGGGAGCAGATCCAAGAAGAGCCCGAACCCGAGCCAGAGCCAGAGCCCGAGATACCGATCGTCCAAGTCGAGGAACCTACCGGTCCCAAACGCCCCGCCGGCAAGCTCTACGGGCGAAGTCTTATTGACGACCTTGAGGCAAGAAAGGCTCACATGCGCGGAAAGCAACGGTAATATCTTTCCTCCCGTTCCATATTGTGATCGAACTCACCTCTCTTTGCGTGACAAGGGTTTTCCGCGGTGACGACCGGCCGTCCATGATGGCCCGCACACAGCCCAAGCGGTCGAGCACGCTCATCGCCCCAGACGACCTCAAGCGGCCTCAGTCACAGCACATGAACTCGTTCAATTCCTCCTTGTCCCGCCGCAATTCCGCGAATGCGAAGACATTGCTCGCCTTCGACGACGAGATACCGGGCGCTCCGCGCCAAAGCCTTCATCCCGGCGCCGGTGGACTCGCGTCTCCTGGGGCCGGCACCCGCTCCGTGTTCGGTGTCGACACGCTCTGGGAGCGCGAGCTCGCGAAGCTCAAAGTCATTGAGGAGCAGGAGCGCAAGGATGCTGAGGAGTGTGCACGACGCGAGGCCGACGAGGAGGCCAGGGACCCCAAGAAGGGAAAAAAGAGAGGCAAGGGCAAGGAACGGGCCGGAGCCCCCCTCGAAGGTCTCTCCCCAGTCCCTACTCCCTCCCCCCAGCCCATCTCGCCAGTCACGGGCGAGGAGCCCGCCCCCCTTTCGGCACCACCTGTCCTACCTGCTATCCCGAAGACGATTGTCAGGCGTGCGCCGCCCCCGCCCGGAGACGACGACGAATCGGACGACGACAGCGACGCGAGCGACGCGCCCGCAAGACCCCGCGCACAGGCCTCAGGCTGGCATTCGGACGAAGACGAGGAGCGCCGGCGGATGACCATTACCGGGCCCCCGCGCCTCCCACAGATGGGGCTTCGGGACGATGACAGCAGCGAGGAGGACGTGCCGCTCGTCGCGACCATCGGCCGCGCCGCGCAAAGGCAGACCCGCTTGCGCGCGGGCGGCAACGACAGCTCGGACGAGGAGGCGCCGCTCTCGGTCCTGCTCGACAAGACGAAGCAGAAGCTCCCGACGTCGCGGAGCAACAGCCTCAATCTCTCTCCTCGCCCCGTTGACGATGACGAGGAGGAGGATGAAACCCCACTCGGGCTGCGCGTTTCGCAGGCATTCGGCGGCTCCTCACTAGGCTTCACCCGCTCCAGCGCGGGTGGCGACGAGGACGAGGACGACAAGCCGCTGGGCCTGCGCCCGGACCAGCTCCGCAAGTCGCAGTTCAGCATGATGGCGCATGTCCAAGCGCAAGCGCAAGTTCAAGCCCAACAACAGATGCTCGCGCAGGCGCAGATGGCGCAGATGGCGGCCGCGGCGGCCCAGCAGTCGATGATCTTCGGGAATCCGTCGATGATGGGCTCGGGTTTCTTCGTGCCACCGATGGCCGCTGCCGCGCCCATGATGGCGTACCCCCAACTGCCGCCAACGCCGCCCCCGATGCAGGACGCTGCGAAGTTCGGGCGCGTGGACAAGTGGCGGCACGACGTTGCCGTCGAGGGCGAGCGGTGATCCTGGCCGATTCTTGGACTTTCTTCTGCGGACCGTTCTCTGCACACTTTTCCGTTCCACATTGGCCCTTCTCGGAGTGTTGCCCTCCGCATATTATACGGTTTAAAATGGTAGGCCAGGCATGGCCGTGGACTTTGGGATCTGTCAGTATCATTGAACTTTTTTTTTTCGCGTTGCCCCCGTTCCGTACTCCCATCACCCCCACTGTCTGCTTTTGGCCATCGTTCTCCCGATCATCGATTCATCTGTCAAGCACCATGATTTGCCTCCTTCCGTAGCTTACTCACCATTAATCTCCGGCTTTCTACAGAACCACCGTGCCTCCGTATGCCATATCCCGCTTCTGATATATCCAGTATCCATCTCCCGCATCACCCGCAGCAGCAGCATTGACCAGTCACCGACGAGACGACAATTACTCGACACACACCTCATATCATATCTTGCAGCAGAAGAATACAGTAATTTGTAGAATGTCCGCGGTGATTAACTATGAGTGAGACTACAAGATCGTGGGGGACATCATGACGAAGGAGCTTCCAGGAAACGCGACAGCGGTATCTCAGGGAAGAAAAAGCAATGCGACAATGGTGAGTGTACGGAATACTGAGGGTCGTGCGATGTGGGTAACCGGCTCATATAAGCCTGGCGTTCTGACAGCGCCATACACACGTGTGTGGCGGCGGCGGGGGTAAGAAGGGATGGAAGAGGAGGGGAGTGGGGGATGTACGTATCAATGCGAGAAGGGTTGGGGGATGCGTCTGTCTGTGTCTGTGTCTGTAACTAACTACACGAGATCCAATAGGGTCTGGAGCATAAGGCATAAATAATCGACGTCCGTACAGTAACTGGCTGATATCGCGGGCGCATAACATATTCCGGACTCGTCAACAACTGAACCCCGCCCTGTCACTCCTCCGGCGGGTTCGGGTTAAGCAGGTAGAGCCGTCGCTTCGGCACAGTCACGATCGACACGTCGCGGCGGTTCAGCTCCTCCTCGATCCGCCGCTGGCGCGAGTCCTCGTCCTCTTCGTCGTCGTCATCGTCGACGCCGGGGGACATGTTGCCGTGCGACGCCGAGCGGTAATCGTGGTCCGGGCCGGCGGCGCGGTACGGCGGTTGGTGGTGCTGGTATGGA
The DNA here is from genome assembly GCA_000338015.2 of Ganoderma multipileum BCRC 37180. Lineage (NCBI taxonomy): Eukaryota > Fungi > Basidiomycota > Agaricomycetes > Polyporales > Polyporaceae > Ganoderma > Ganoderma multipileum. Next base: position 23,296 of record BACB01002642.1, read on the forward strand.
CCGCGCCCCTCCGTGGGGAACGGGAGCGCGACGGAGTCGTTGACGGACAACGGGCGTGAGCCTGCCGGTGAGGCCGCGCGGGGGATCGGGGAGAACGCCGTGGGCTCGGCGCGTAGGCGGGAGAAGGTGACGGAGAGGATGGATTCTCTAGGACGCCCGTTCCAGGAAAGGGTGAGGAGAATAATGTAGAAGATGGCTGTCCAAGCCAAGAAGACTGCGAAAGCCGGTCTAGGGCCGCGTTGCCATAGGGCAACGAGCGAAAGGACTGAGAGCGCAAGTAGAAGTGCATGGAAGAGAATATGAATGAAGCTCTCGAAGGGCGGAGGGAGAACAGGGTGGTCGGCTGGACGACATTGGCCTATCATTAGGCCGTTGGTGCTCTGAATGTCCATGGCACCGGTTCCGGGGGTATCAGGTTCTCGTCGATCGATGGGACTCAAGCGATACTCGCCACCCTGCCAAAAGAGTCAGCATTAAGCAAAAAAATAAGCCCAGCGGAACGCCTACCATGCGACTAATGCTTCGACGAGGGTCGAGCCAGCTCAGGTCACTGAGGTTGCGTGGTCGGTGGGAAGGACGCGGGTCGGAGAACGCAGCGAGGCTGTTACCACTCGCTCGACGTTGGCGGATGGGGCGGTTGACGACCTCGAACGATCGCTGAGAGGGGGTATGTGTCTGCTGGTCGTCCGGGATGGTAGTCTCGTTTGAACGGCGACTCGAGATGCCTGCCCATGTTCCGATCCCAGCCCATGACCTAATCCTCCTCCTGCCTTCCTTGCTTCCCTCCGGCTGCGACAATGGCTCCGAGCGGGCGGAAGGGCTCGCGGCACGATCATTCATGCTCAGTTTCTCCACAGTGGAATCCGCTCGAGTCCGGATGTCGGCTGGTTCCGGCTCCCGGGCGACACAGCATTGCCTTACGACCAATGCAAGGAGCTGCAGGGCGGGGACGAGAACGTAGAGGCCAGCAAAAAGCACTAAGCCTGTCTTCGCATGGGCTGTCTGGAGATGAATGGAGGTCACCGAACGCTTGGCTATAGGCGAGATGGTGGTGATGGAGGTAAACGAAGTCGCAAGGCCAACAATGCCCGATGCATACGCGGCAACACCGATAAGGATGCCGAGATACATAGAGGCCAAATTACGATCTGCCAGATGAGTAATGCTGACACCAGGCTGAGAGATGCGGTAGAGTGCGACGGCAGGAAGGAAAAGGGCAACAGAAACGGCACCTAAAACTTTGTGTACCATTGACGTGTTGTATGTGAAGGGGTTCGACGGCGACCCATTCCCTGTTCCGGATCCGGATCCGGACCCGGATCCAGACCCGCCAGAGCCTGAGGGTGGGTTGGAACCAGACGTGGGTGAACCAGAGGTTGAGGAGCCGCCTAAGGAGGTAGCACACTGCGACAGGTACTGCACGGTGACACCTTGGCCATTGGCGTTAATACCAGACTGCAACGATCCTTGAAAGCCAGACCAGCTCGCGTTCGTCTTGGTCAACGTCGCGTTGTACGCCCGCAGGAGCCACACGTCCGAAAGGTAAGTCCCATTGACATCGCGTCCGCCAAATATGATGGTGTCTGAGGCTGCCATGCTTGTATCGCCGACAAGCGTCGTCGACGCAGACAGGACAGCGGCACCTTGACGAGGTTTGGGAAACTTGCTCTGTGAGCCAGGATCTCCCGCGGGTAGCACTCGCGCCAACGCGCCTGATATGCATCAGCATGAAAAACAGTTGACGCTTCAGCAAAGACGAACCTGTTCCAACGTCAAGCACGCCCTAAATGGGTTTGACCTCAGTGAACGCAGTCACAGCCATCTAAATAGACAAAGTAGACGTACAACTTCGCCCCGTGCCAACCCATTGCCATCGTTCCATAACGTACTGTTAAATGTGCCCAACAGCACGAACGCCTGCTGTTTGAAGCTAGAAGACGCTCCAGCCATATTCGGCACAACGGCGGGGTCGATACGAGGTGCGAGGCAAGGTGAGATAGTCATGACGCCACCGGTAGAGGCATCGATAACCTGTGTATCCTGCACAGCGCAGGATGAGTCCAAAACAGACTGCGTCGACGTGGCCGAGTTGCAGCCGCCAACCGCAACGACGGCCTTCCCGATGACAGTGCCGCCCACGGCAACTCTCCCCGGAACGTCTGAGTTGACCTTCACTCGGGTCCAGGAAGCATTGACCTGGTTAAGGTTGTTGGAAGATAGCGTGCCAGATATGTCCAGACGCCACATGTCTGACAGCTTGGATAACGTCTTCCCGTCGTAACCTCCGGCCATATAAAATGAATTGCTGAGGGAGACACCGGGGTCGGTGGTGCGGACGTCGATCCCACCAACGGCGCCCCAGCGAGCAGAAGGGCCGGTCCCCTCGAGCCCGACGTTCTGCCAGAACTTGCTGATATAATCGAACTCCTGGAAGTGCAGTGAGAGGGCCTGATCATAGATAGCCGGATGAGCAGCGTACCCAGACATCGCTCAGACTACCGTCCGAGCCTTCACCACCAATAATTACGTGGCCGTGGCGACTGTAACGGCAACAAGGGCCTAAGCAAAGATCATAAACACAATGTAACATGCTTACTAGCTAGCCGCTGAGTCGTCACCGCTTATCATGGCGGTCCTTGAAGGCGGTGTGGACCCAAGGCCAGTAGCAGGGGGAGAGGACCATTGCAAGCTCCTTAGATCCAAACTAAGGAACATGGCAATGAGAAGACAGGCTTCTATTGCGAGGAGGCGAAGACGTACGTGTAAGTCTGAGATGTAGGGAACCCTGATTGGGATTCTCCTCCGAAGATGAGAAGCAATCTGTTCGTATCGTCGTAGCCGATACTCGCGTCTTTCAAGGGCGGGGGAACGGATTGGCCACCGAGGAGGTTTGTGAGCTCAATCCACTGGAGTGGCGGGACAGGCATGGATGTTGATATTGTTTGGGCATGAAGGGTGGGAAGACATGATGATATGAAGAAGAAGAGGGCGAAGAAAACATGACGAGAGCATCGAGGAGAGGCCGAACGAGAGAGCATTTTGAGGGACCAGGGCAACCAGGGATCCAAGGGGCCTGGGGAGCCCATGCTCGTGGCGAGCAGGGAGGAGAGGGAGGAAACCAGGGAATCGATGTGGTTGTTCACAAGAAGGTCCCAGACGCGGCCTGCGAGGGGCCTCCCCGTCCCGGCGTTCCTCCCGCTCCCCGTGCCATAGCCGCCCACTCCAATCTCGCCTCTTCGCGCGACCGGCCTCTGACCCCGACGCCGTCCCATCTTTTCTTCCCTCCATCTCCATCTCCACCTCTTATCGCTCCTGTCATGCCCTCCCTCCAGCCCACCCAGATCCCTCTGGCCTGCCCAAATCCAACTCCCGGAGCAGTCTTTCTCCTCCATTCTTCGACTCGAGCTCGCGAGCTGTGGCCCACCAACGACACGCACCATTTCTCAGGCCGCTCAATCTCGCCGTCTCATGCCGAACAAATGATGCCGAGCTGTTGATTTGGGCATATTCATAGTGCACATGGTCCTCCGGCCAACTTCCAGGCAATAAAGGCTAGTCTTTCCGTAGAACCCACCGAAGGCCCACATCGTGTAGCCCCGCCGCAGTCGCGCCACAATGCCTCGAGCCTATTGGATCCCGTTCGGTCACCTCCCAGCGCACGACCTTCCGACCAGCATCACATTCACCGGCTATATGTTCATGAAAGCTCCGAACTCACAGAGCCGCCGACTGGAGCTCCTGTATCGATAGTGATATGCTCCTGCATGCATGCGAACATGAGCCCAGACGCCCTTCGCAACTTCCTTCGGGCTTTCTAGGTCAGTTTCTCAACACCAGCGCGCCCGTAAGTCCGAGTTCTCGGTGTGGCGTGCATCAGATTATGCACAAGTACCTGCGTGCGCATCACACGAGGACCTCATCCGCTACTTTTTCCTCGATGCCACTTGTGTGCGCCAGGTGGGAACCGCGGTACCACGTCTGTGACGGACCTGACGGAGCGAGCTCCCAGACATGGGACGCTCGTCGACAAATATACCCACAAGGTGCGGCCGGGCCAATTATCACCACAACTGCGTGGAGTGTCAATCTCGGCCATGATTTTGACAGTTGACTGGATGACAGCTATCCGGGGCGCGCACCACCCGCTCATGGGAATATCAGAACATGGGAGTGTTCTTGACATCGAGCCATCGTCCGTGATTGGCGTTAACGTTTGGAAAGGACGCGCGGTGTGGAATCAAGCGATGGTTTCCTTGAGCCTGTGTTAATCGAGACGAAGACTTGGAGCGGCGCTCTAAGGGTCGTAGATATTGGATGTGACTCACTTGGAGGTAGTAGCGACGAGAATGACCAAACATCAAGTACAGCTAATCCGACCAGTACTATTGTCCTACGGTGTTTTGAAGGCGTTACAGCAGGTATAGGCTGCAGGCTGATGGCAACCCAGACACGAGGTCAGTTGTGGTTATGGCGTCCCGACCTGAACGCACTCAAAATCGGGTGTGTTGTGCGTGCCGTATGATCATCAAGGTGAGCGGTGTGTATGCCCCTTCCCCGACTGTGACGGAACGGCCGGTCTGAGTCTCCCAAATGGCGGAGCCCGGTATCGGGAAAATACGCCGTGCACTATGGCCCTCTCCATAGAGGTGGGCACCTTGAGCTTTTGAGCCCGAACGGAGCCCAAGGTCCTGAACCACAAGGTCACTAGATTTTCTTCCTCATGCGGTAGGTCGGGCTTGGAAGGATCGTAGAGGGATCGACGGGTCGATCTTGGCTGCTCCCGCGACACCTGCACAGCTCAAGCGGACAACACGTGGCATGATGACAGAGCAGCGCCCATCTTGGCGAGCGTCTTTCATAGGCGGCGGTGTCTCTGTCGGGCCGTGAGAAGAACGATAGTTAACCGAGCTCGCCGTGATGAGCCTGTGCGGCGGCTCGTCGGACTTTCCGGCCAACAACACTGAGCAGAGCGTCGTCTGCATTGCTTGCCCAGTCCACCCGCTAGCCTCAGTTCTCTAGCGGTAACCTCGTAGGCGAGTCATGAGCACTATCCTTCCGAACTGTGGATAACTGACCGCCCCTGCCAGTGCCAGCGGCCAGAATATGGATACCTGCGCTATAGCTTGTCGGACCTCTGGTCGGCGTTTGTGCCCACAAGAGAAGGTGAAGGGAATAAATTTGCTACGCTATGAAAAGAATGATGTTCTCCATCCTCAGGATTGGTTGCGGAGCGGAATGCACTTACGCGGGCGGCGCCGCCTTCCGTCGCGCCCCCGTATGCTACGGTACGCTTGACAGCTCGGCGAGGAACGGACAGTGCACACCTTCGGGATACCGAGCAGCCCGAAGTTGCCCCGCCGCGCGTATTGACTTGCAGAATGACCTCACTTCCGCCAAACGACGGTGCGCTGGATCGTCGTCGCACACAGCATCAACCCCTTGGCCCTCCAGCGTACGCGAACAGTGGCAAGCGATATCCTCCCCTATCCACGGCTCCCCGACCCGTACAGCTCCCCTTCCAAACCGCATGAGCGGCCACTGTCTCACCCCGCTCGTAGCTTATGGCTTGAGTGATCAACTCCGATCAGACTAGGTGGAGGCGGCATCTCAAGGAGTACGTACGTACCGCGGCGGGCGCATTCGACGGGCGACCAGTGGGTTCTGCGTTACCTCAAGCCCATGCTCACAAGTCGTTTCAACCCTGCTTGCAGGATTATAGTGTGGCGCGCGGCTGGCGGCACTGGCATAGCCTGGCGACTGGTCAAACTCTCTTGCGCTCGCTGACTGCGCGCTGACTCGATATTCAGATCATGTATGCAAGCAAACGCAACTGGCCACCCATCAAGCCACCACGCCTTGCTAGAACCGTCGCGGTCCGACGTGCTAGAAACACGCCCTTTATCCATGCCGCGGCGGTTCGGGATGTCCGCGAGGGCCACAGCTGGGCGTTCAATCCGAGCTCACGGAGCAAGTGGAATAGACGCCAGCACACCGTCGCCCACAACAAATTCGAGGCCGCATCGGTCCTCAACCCAGGATCTGTGCGCGCCGCGCATGGTGCGGACAGCCAAGGATGTGGATGTCGGGAGGCAAGTACCTTGAGCCTTGAAGGAATACCTTGGCCCCATTGCGAGCCTTGAGATTTACGTGAGGAGGGCTCGGGGTTGGGCGCAAAATGCAGAGACTCTCATATCCCAAGGAGAAATGGGCCGCCGCCACAGTCGCAAGCATGGCGGGACGAGCTAGAAGGGCCCGCCACTCGCACCCACTGCCTAAGAGCACACTCCGAGTCCTCGGATGCCATCGCGGCTGTTCTCCCAGGTGAGGCTGCCCCTCCTTTCGTCGTCTGTGTTCATCACTGTTCCTTGGCAATACAGGCTGGGACTCCGGTGACCAGTGTATGACCCGGGCGGGCGACGGCGGGGCATCTGTGCGATCGCACTCGCCCCAGGTAGCCCACAAGCTGCCTGCATCGAGGCGCGCCCGGTCATGCGGGATACTCGAGTCTACTCTGCCATGGCGCGTTAGAGGAATCGTTTGCGAAAACGCTCAGTTGGTGAGTCTTTAAAACTCTTGCGCGCAGTCGTCCAGATGCTCAGCGAACTCGAAACGGACATCCCGGACATTTCATTCACGACACGGAATCCAACCCGACACGCAAATTGACATTCACGATGCCTGCTGTGTACGTCTGCGTTCCTCCACTACACCAACGCCCCCCTTGTCCCCCCACCGCGCGGCCAGTGAGCTTCGCTCCTAGACATCCCACCACCTTCGAAACGACGCCTCTCTCATCCTGTTGTTCTTACTAACTCTCTACTCAACATTCAGTCAATGGACCGCGGTTCTCACCCTAGCTGCCGGAAACCCCGAGGCGTTTCACTGCCGCCTCTGCAACTATCCTCATGCGATGAGTGGGGACCAAGCGGAGGCCCACTTGTCGGCCAGTCACGGAACGACTATGTGCGTTTCGTATACACCCCTCTCCTAGCACCGGCGACCGTTGGTTAATCTTCCGTTTTAGAGCGCCGATCACATGTAGTGTCTGTGGCTGGCCATTCAAGCGCATCGGAAGGTTCGCTTCACACACAGTATTGCAGTAAGTCCATCATCAGCCTCGAAATATAAATATTCGGTTGCTCATTTCTACTTGCGCCAGCATTCTCAAGAAGCCGTGTCACGAATGTAGCAAGCACTTCGCAAACGCGGCCGAGCGATTCGCTCATCTGTGCGATCGCCACAGCCTCACTCCCGAGAACTCGCATTTGTTCAAGTGAAGGTTCCGAGTGGAAGGCCTTCAGATCCCTCTACTATACCTATTCCCCAGCCACATTTCGCTGGTATTTCGTACCGATAGACACATCCTAATTTGTTCGTAGCATACTTTCATCGTAGCATACGCTAATTTAGCCTACGCTGTAGCTAGTGTTAGTACTGAACCTGTTTAGTGTAGCCTAGTCTAGTGCGTAGAACGCAGTAATACATTCTTGAACCATAGTTTTGCGCATTCCTGGGATGATCTCTCCATATTGATACCCGTAGCCTCGCAGCAACACGTGTAGTTCCCGTGAAGCTAGCCGGGGAGCACCTTCCCCTATTCATGCGAGGGCGCGCTAAGTCGCGAGGACCGATGGCCGGTCCCCCGCACGGAATTTCCTGCGTCCGACATGATATTTCAACTCGAAAAATTGCCTACCCGTGGCGCTCTCAGAACCGTAAAAACGGAGAACATACACGACCGGCAACCTATTTGAACCCCCCAGCGTGAATTAACACCTGGGGATCCTGGCGGATTGACACCGCGAAGCTGCTGACAGCGACCCAGATCGGACGAAGGAGTAAGCCCTAGCTAGCCCTAGGCTGAAATGGGCGGCTCCGGTCCGGAGATTCGCAAAAGGCGGCCTGCATCTTGGGCGTTGGAGGTGTTGGCGAACAGTGGGTCCACAGGAAGTCCTCACGGGGGCCAACCGGCTGCGAGGGTATCTCCGCCTATCATGGGGCGTCTCCTTGTATTTGTATCCATCATTGCCACCTGGCGCCTACACTTGGGACACGGGTCAGCGTACTTCAATGAAGGAAAGGACGCTTTTAGAACCTTTGCCGTGGGCAGCCGACTTGTCTCCCAAGGGGTCAGAGCCTCGGGAATGACGCCTGTGACCAATGCATAATCAATTCAAATGCAATGAGGGTGGGTAAACCGGATAGTCACGGTGCTCGAGCCTGTAGGGGCGGACTCGGGCTAGTATACAATGCTGTGGCGTGCTTGTCAATTCGTGAAGGGGGATGATCTTCTTATTGACAGCGAGTGGCACTGTTATCGATTCTGCAGCATCGATGTCTTCTTCTCTGGAATGCTGGCTATCACGCGCTCCAGGTCGCTGGGGCAGAATTTGACTGGCTGCGTATTAGATATGGAGAGCTAGGGTAGCCTAGCATGCTGTTGTCTTCCAAACTTCTTGGAGTGGCCGGGCGCTGGGCGGCTGGACGAAACAGCAGGCGGGAGGTGAGCGATCTCGTTGAGAGCAAGAGGTGATCTTGAGCGACGAGTACGATCCCCGAGAGCAGTGCCGGGCCGATAGGCGCGCTGACGGTTGCCTCCGACCGGTGCCACTGCGCCACCGAAAATTGCCATTCATGGAAGGTACCACGTGTGCGGGACCGGCGGGGAAGAAGGGTTTGGTCGAGTTTGGCCGTGTGGGCGCGGGGCCCGTTCTGGGGTCCTGGCAGGCACATGTCGTAGCGAGAGCACATGTCTAGAGGGAGGCAAAACATGCAATTCCTGCCCAGCATTTGTTCGGGCGACCAGATCATTGCCCGGGCGCGTCGCCTGCGTCGTTCTTCACTCAGTACCCCAGCGACTAGGACGGGGGCAAATCGCGATCCTCCTCGTTCCAGTGCTGTTCCTATTGACCCTTCCCTAGTGCGCCCACAGCGCTTGCTGATTAGGGAATTCAAGAGCCGACCCCTTCCGCGCCGCTATAAAGCTTCCTCTGCATCTCTCCTCCTCATTTTACATCTCGCCGCCTTCTTGGGACCACCTTGCTCTTAACCAGCACCAGCACAGCTTCTTGCAAATCCTTCCTCTGTCCTTCACGCACTGACAACAACGCGAACACGCTTTGCAATGTCGTCCCGCCATACGGACTTCCTTACAGGGAACTGCGCCCAGTAAGTGTGGCGAGTGATAAATTACCCATTGTTTCGCCGTTTATTCTATCGCATACATGGTATTAAGCACTGTTAATGTGTTTCCTGTTGTTTTGCACCATTCGCCTCGTTTCCGGGATTGAGGAATACGTTTTCTGACCTTTCGCCACAATCCGTATATGCAGCTTGTCCCTCGCAAACTTCAATCAAGCTCCTCGCCACAAAACCTTGAGGCGTGAAACGTACCAATCTTTCCGGGACTCGCTCTCGCCACAGTCGAACTCGTCGAATTCTCCTGTGAAGCCCCCTCCATCCATCACACCCCCAGGGTAAGTACTCATCCGCAAACTTGCCATTCTCGAAGCTGACACCATTCCAACTGCAGGGCTGTTTCCAAAACAACACGCGCTTATGGCATGAAACCAGCCCAACTTCCGCTCTCAGTCTATGAACTCCCGACGGCCACGTTTATGTGGGCCCGCTGGGATCCGCGTGGCGACTCGGAGTCCGAGTCGCGCATATACGTGAGGTACCGCAGCCAAGCGAGCGACACCGACTCAAACTCCACGTACTCCACTTCCACATACTCGACATCCGCATACTCTCGGCCCCACTCCCCGGCCTCACCCACGTAAGTGCTCCAATGTCACCATTAGCGTGGCGATGCCTTACGCCTGTGCAGGATGGGTTCTTCTCAATCTTCCCCCGTCTCGACGCCACCTCCTCTCCCCTACTCTCGTAAACGCAGCTCCTCGGCGGACTCGGAGTGAGTCCATTTGATTTGCAGCTAATGCCACGATCCTCACACGGAACTGCGCAGCCACGAAGGTTTAGTCCCCGTAAGCCCTTCGGACAGGCTCCTAAAGCTGCCCAGGTAAGATCCAAATGCACCTGACCCCGCTTCAAAGTTTCTGAGCTTCTGATCTCAGGATTTCCCACAACAATGCGCCCAACAGGGCCACCTCGGCCTACGGCGCCACGCCGAACATCCCACCCACATCCACGAGTTACTCAGGACGGAGGGCGGACAAGGGGGCGACGAGGCTGTATCACTCAACCTCCGGCGCAGACTCGGTCTCGAGCGACGTTGAGCTACGCCCGGCCACCTTCTTCTACCCGGTCCATCAATCAAATTCGTCCTGCGCTGGTGACGCTACGCTTCCTCGATCATTTGTCCCCGCCGTTACGGCGCCTGTACCCTCTGCACAGCGCCAGGAGGAAGAGGAAGAGGAGGAAGAAGAGGAGGTGGAGGCCGAAGACAAGAAGACCGCGTGGATCAAGTATACCCACCCGTCTCCGGAGATCTTTGCAGGACCAGAGTTCCACTGCGTCTGGCAAGAGAGGCTCCGCGATGGGACTACGAGACCCTGCGGGTACCACTCAAAAAAGCATCTCGTAAAGCGGCACATTGAATCAAAGCATCTCCAGCTCAGGTGGGCCGCCGCTCAGCCGGCTATTCCCCATAGTCCCCGAACGCGCGCGCTGATACCGTGTCTACCCCATACATAGGCCGTGCATATGCCAGTACTGCGGCAAAGGGTTTTCCCAGAAAAGCAATCTCGACACTCACCTCAACACGCAGTAAGTCGAGTTTGGCGGCCGTTCGGCCTGCGTTTCATCCGCATCTCCTTACTAACCCATTCGCGCTCTAGCACGGGCGACGCTCCTCACAAATGCCACTACTGCGACGAGCACTTCAAGGACCCCGCGCGTAGGCATCGGCACATGATCGCGGTCCACAAGCACCGCTCGTCGCGGACGAAGAAGGGAAGGATGGGCATTGATGTCCGCGCTGGGTCTTCTGGGGAGACCTCGGAGCACGACGTCGAAGACTTGACCACGCCTTCGCCGGCGTGATAGGGGGTGAGGTTCGTTGACAGCTATGGCCGGGGTGCACTGGATGTCCATCCCCATCGCCGAGAAGCCATCTCTTCGGTTTCGGTTGTGCCCTCCAAGTGGGTCCCTAAAGATGTCTGTTTCAATCGCCGTCTTCTTCGTGATTTCGTATTGCTGTGTTCATATCTGTCCATCACATGCTTCTCTCGCGCTCTGTGTATTTCGAGGATCCGGGTCGTCCGATATTGTATCGTTATTCCCCTGTGCGGTCGTCAGTGTACTAGTGTTGGTTTAGTGGGCCGCACCTTGTAAATAGGATCGAACTTTCGATATGCTTGGTTCTGTACCTAGGCTTGTGGTCATCGCTAAACATATGTGTATTATAACGTACCGAACCATTATCGTCCGTGGGTTTTCCGGTGTCCGGTGGATCATAATGCCGGAGGAGGATGGTGACAATGTGAGTGCACTTTGAAGATGTCCAGACGGTGACGTAACGCTCTGGGCGCGGGCGCCTGGGGGCTCGATCACCGCTTGGGCGTCAAGAAGTCCCGGCCAGCGTCGGAGCAAGGTCGCGTTCCTCTCCTTCCTGTTCTCCCACAATGCCGTCCAAGCAGCCCCAGCTGGGCAGCCTGGCGATCCAAGCACCTACATTGACCCCGAAGACCGTTCACGTATCCTCATCAACATGCCATGATGTCTCAGCTTTCAAGGGTGAGTTCTATCAGCGACGGCGTTCGTACCTCTCCGCTGACGCGCGCCGTGGAATGTTCCTCTGCCTGCGACGATCGCACTCAGAGCTCATGAGCCAGTACAGGAAGCTCGACGATAGCATCAACATGCGACTAAACCGCACGACCGCACAGTACCGCGACCGTGAACGGTCCGGCTTGGGAAGGGATGGTGGCGTTGAGGAGCAGGCGTGCGCGCATGTGTGGAAGGAGTTCATTGGTGCGCCTCCGTCAATGCTAGCCCGCAGATCCGATATACTGACCTTGGGGTGCTAAGCCAACTGGTCCCGCCGGAAGGAGCTGGTCAACTACTGCGTAGGCGTCCTGGACGGTTCTGTAGAGGAAAAGCAGCGTTCATTACAGGACGCTGGAGACGATGCCTCAGCACAGCGGAGAGCTCGTGGCGCCCTCTACGCCGAGGAGGTCAAGGTGAACCATCCCGTACTGGATCCGTTGCACGACCCTGCTGACGCATGTGCGGAAATTAGCGCAACCAGATACGCAACGAATTAATTGTTGAGAATATTGTGCGCAAACGCACATTTGACGGTACGTCATGCTACACTGCCCTGACTGACTACGACTATGGATGCAGACGGGTCATGCACAGCGTTCCGGGCGCGATGTCGGTACTTCGAACCACCGCCATCGGACACAGAAGCACGGAAGTGGTGGGATTCGTGGGACTCCGTATGAGTGTGTCTCTAATGCTGCTCGGTATCCCGTCCGCCGGAATCATCCTGAAATCATTATTGTGTATCCCATCTTCCTCGGGGACCGCACAGGACAGGATCATGGCCCCTCGCGATGAAAGGATCATCGGCTTCTGAAGCGATGGGAGGAAACGAAGAGGGTAGGTTCCGCCGATGGATGTGTCACTTCTGCGTCTAAGAGAGCTGGCGCGCTGCATCGTATATTTTTACTTACGGACTACCTGAGCATTGGTGGTCGGCGATCTAGGATAATAGACACCGGGTCGCTTGTTCGTTATCCACAGGGGTGATTGACCTTCATGCAACGTGTTAGACACAACGGCATCGGATGGCTGGGTGTATCCGCAAACGCGTGTGTAAATCCGCGATTTTGGATAGGACGCAGCACAGAATGCGGCCAGGACTGATCGAGTACTGATCGGCTAGTTTTCCCCCAAGCTTTCCCCACATGTCAGGACTCGGCAGACAAGGCGCAAGAGGCGCGGAATGCCGAATTTGACCACTGGCAAGCGATTAAGCTTCCCCAGATTGAATCGGGAACTGCGCCCCACGTGGGCGTGGGACAATGAGGACAGGTTGCGCAACCTTCTCCGCCTGCTCTGTCACCCTCGCATCCTGCCAGCCCCACATGCCATTCATTGTCCAAGGGTCGTGGTCGTCGGAGGCACGATAACGAACCTCCTGGACATTGTTCGTTACCATCATCATCATGCTCCCCGTCGTCTTTGGACTCGCAACACTTTCGTATCTGGCTGCCCTCTTTCCAGCCGTTTACGCCAGCGTCCTCCATCCCTTGATCGTCCAGTCTGGCGGGGCGTGGTCCGGAGCGGAAGATGCCGTCAAAGTCCCTGTTGTGCTGGGCGTGATGAGTGCATGCCCTGATGCAATCCTCTGTGAGAACGTCTTCGATCATGTCGTGCAACGCGTCGGGAACAAGGTCGATCTCACTCTGACATTCATCGGAAAGTAAGACGATCATTCACTAATACACCTACACCTCCCCGAGACACTGAGAAATCGCCAGGTTGAACTCGTCTGAACCCGACTTTGGAGTGACGTGCATGCATGGCCGGAACGAGTGCGCAGGAAACGTGCAGGAACTGTGCGCTATCAAGTATGCGCCGTTCGAACGGTGGTGGGAATTCGTGCAGTGCCAGAACTTCCAGGGCAGATACGAGGTCGGCAAGCCTACGACGGCGCTCAAGTGCGCGAACTCGGCAAAGTTAGAGTGGGAAAACAGTGGGGTCGGTGCCTGTGCAGGGCTGAGCGGTGACGGCAAGGGAGAAGAGGGGATAAGCCTCTTACGAGAGAGTGTCCAGGAGACGAAACTCATGGGTGTCGAGTACGTGGTCCAGTTCAGGGTTTACCTATCGTTGACCTGACAATGCGCGCGGCTCGCCCATAGGAAAAGCTGCACCGTGATTATCAATGGGAAGCAGGTCTGCATTCGGGATGGGGCGTGGAAAGAATGCGAGGTTAGGACTCACTTGATTCAACCCAACGTTGCTTAAACACTGACCCTCCGGCGGAACAATTCAGGGTGGACATGCCCCTGCCGATTTCATCAGGCAAATTGAAGCGGAGTACGACAAACTGAACCAGGATTGAACGCGAACCAGGATCAAATGTCGGGAGGGGGCGAACACGTGGACACCGTCTGGACTGGTCGCAACAGGATGATATGTGGGGAATGTCCAAACATCTCTATTCATGTACAGCATTAGCCACCCAACAGGAGCTCGTATATTATGATCACGAGATTCAGTCCGATCAGTGGTACTGTAACAGAGGTCTCAGTGGCGACTTAACGTAGGGAAAGACAGGGCTTACTCCGCATGAGCGTCCTGACGGCGCTGATGAGGTTTATCAGGCGTCCCTTCACTCCAACGTCCTGTCCTGCAGCATATCCTTGTTGGTCGTATTGTTGGGCGTATGACTGGCTGAAGCCCTGGTTCACCGGTTGTGCTTGTGCAGTTCCCCAACCGACTATTCGCGGCGGACAAACGAGTAATACCCGAATCCAGTAAGCAAGAAGTCTAAGGATACAGAAGTCCAGAACGTACTTCGTGCAAGGAACCGGTCCTCGCTAAGCACAGCCAGAGCGTTTGTCAGGAGTAGGAAAACATAGAGGAGGCGTCCGAGCATCGTGCTCGGGCGTGAGCGGGAGGGGAGTGGTGGTGGACGTGTCCAAGGTCGTGATACTGTGTAAGCGCTGGGCGTGGAACGCCAGTCGCGTGGCTGGAGGAGGCGCCTCTGTCTTTGCTCCTCCGAAGCCGAGTCTCGAGACGTGACTTCGTCACTCTCACCCCGTCATGCAGTCTGTCGGGGCCAGTCTCCGCGGTGGTACGTAGCTTCTGTTTTCAAACATGCTCATGTCTTTATGGTCTTCTGCAGCGAGTAGAGCTGCCTTCGCGGCGCCGGCTCATAACGTAGCGTCCAGCTCGCGGCGAATGCTCCAGGTTCAAACCGTCCAACGCCGCAAGTATGTGTGCCATCAAAGCGCCGCATTGCAGTATTTCTAACGTCAAGTATTCCCTTTTAGTATATCTATGCGCTTGCCCAACTTCAAAGGTCCTGTCCAATGGCTCAGAGAATCCCTTGCCCCCAACGTGCGTCAGAGGAACACGGAAGAGGAGATTGAGGCTGCCCGTCGGCAAGCTGCGGAGAGGGGTCAGCTTGGAGTCTTCGAGTCGGTCCCGACGGTAGAAGGGGAGGCGGCAGGCGAGGGTGTGCCTTCGTGGAAGAAAAAGACTTACACCGAGGTGCGTCATGCGTACCTGTTGTCCATCTCTCGCCTTGCCGAGCCCCTCTGCAGCACAAATACTCGACTGCCAACTTCAAAATCTCGCACCGCAAGCTGAACCTGCTCAGCCGGCAAATCGCTGGCAAGCCCATCGACCATGCCATCCTCCAGATGATGTTCAGCGAGAAGCGTGCTAGCAAGCGTATCAAGAGCATGTTGGTTGTGGCCAAGTCTCACGCTATCAAACTCAAGGACCTTAACGAGGGGAGGCTTGTTGTTTGTGCGTATCCACATATTCGTCTTCCCTCTGCCCATGCTGAGAGCCTTGTAGCGGAGTCTTGGGTTACGAAGGGTCCGAACCAGATCAAGCGGTATGATATGAAGGGTCGTGGACGCGCCGGTCTCAGGGTACATCCACACTCGCGGCTGCATGTTGTGCTGAGGGAAGGAAAGACGAGGGTAGAGTTACGCGCGGAGGACAGGCAGAGAAAGTTGGACAAGATTAGGTCTGCTGGCCTCGTGAGAGAGGACGTCCCCATCCGCAATCCTGGTGCGACATGGGCGTGGTAGAGGACTCGTGTATCTTGCGCATACTTTATAGACCACTGGTAATCTACGGACACTACTTGCATGTGGTTGTCGACGCGATAATGCGAGGATCGGTGCGTGACGGTGCATATATGCGCAGCACTACAGGGGAGAGAGCAGCGCTATTTCTGGCGACGCGCCACGACACGTTCGCGCTAAAGCACACTTCGTCGCGGACCACGCCCTCGTCTCCCCTGTTCCTCCTCCTTTACCATGCCGCGGCACTGGCAGGCCCCCTTCTCGCTCCTTCTCTCTGTCTTCATTCTACCGCTATCTACATCCGCCGCTAACTCGTTCGAAAACACCGCGATCGTCCGCACAGTAGAGCTCGGAGGCGCGCTCGTGCACCTCACGACCACGTATGCCATCAAGGCGCTCGAGGACGGCTCTAATGTCTACACCGTTGCGCTCGGGGAGCAGGAGCACGGACACACGAGCTGGCTGGAGGCAAAGCTCAAGGGCCAGACGGAGCGTTTGCCGCTGGAGGACTTTGGCTACCACAAGGACAGGTATGTGCTGCGCTTGCTGAGCAAGGTCAGGTGTAACGTGGACGCGTTGCGTTACCAGCGGGGTCTACCTCTACACCGTCGAGCTTCCGAGGGCTCTGAGCGTGAACCAAACAGCCAACCTTGTGATTGAGACGGTCCAGACGCATGCGACCTACCCTTGGCCTGAGGAGGCGGCACAAAAGGACCCTCAGTCCCTCAAGTACCACTCTGAGCTCCTGGTTCTGAGCCCGTACAAGACTGCTGTTCAGCGGACAAAGATCAAGCACGTATTTGATAATGCATATATATGCGTCTTTACATACTAATTGACTGGTGGACTTGTGCTATAGGTCGCCAAGTCCTCAAGTTCACTCGTACACTACCCCGGAGAACGTTGAGTTCACGACCGACGCGGTGGTGACCAAGGCTGGCGCGACTATTACTTACGGCCCTTTCCACGACATCCCTCCCTCTGCCACCGAGAACTTCGTGGACAAGAAGCAGAAGGAGATTATCATTCATTATGCGCTCGATTTCCCTGTTCTCGAAATCACCAAACTTGAGCGTTCGGCGGAGATCAGCCACTGGGGGGCAAACCTCAATATCGAGGACAACATTCATCTTCACAACGCCGGCCCTCGGTATGTCTTCTTGTGAACCGCTCGTAACTATCTGCTAACACCTGCTGTATTTCAACCAGTCTGAAGGGGCACTTTTCTCGTCTGGACCACCAGAGCCAGGCTTACTTTGGCAAGCCTGCACCTCACGTGCTCCCTTCCCTCCAGCTTCACCTCCCTGCTGGTATTCACTCAGTCTACTATTATGACTTAGTCGGCAACGTGTCCACATCTGCGCTCCGCACAACTCCCTCTGTTCTCAAGGGTGCCGAGCCTAACCGGTTCAGCGTCCTCGAGATGCGCCCGCGCTATCCCATCATGGGCGGCTGGAACTACAGCTTCACCCTCGGATGGGACTCTCCACTCGCGGACTACGCCGGTTACGACAGTAAGACGGGCAAGTACGTCGTTGGGGTGCCTATCATGACGGTTATTCCCGGAACGGTCATCGACAATGCCGAGCTCAAGATCGTCTTGCCTGAGGGTGCAACGTAAGCTGTACGGTTGGAACTCAGAATAGGATTCCACTGACTAGTGTTCTTGTTAGGGAGATTGACTACCACGTTCCATACCCCGCCTTGTCCGAGAGGGTCTCAACGCACATCACATACCTTGACACCGTGGGCCGCCCCAAGGTGACTCTCAAGTACAAGCAACTTACCGACAGGCACGGCGGTATCGTCTACGTGAGACGTTCTAGATTTCCTTATCCTAATTCCTTGCTAAGCATTTTTGCTCTAGATTACTTACAAGGTGCCGTTCACCGCACACCTGCGCAAGCCGATCGCCTCTGCGACAGCTCTTCTGGGTTTCTTCGCACTCGGACTCGCCGTGAAGCGCCTAGATACTCGTATCCGGAGGAAGTGATGTTACT